>APFE030899617.1:313529-417240 GCA_000404065.3 Pinus taeda
TGAGTTGTGACTATCAGTTGTGCATGAGATTTGCACATGCAATGGATTGAGTAATGCCAATGAGGCCAAGGGAAATTGCAGCTTGTGCTCACGTGATTTTTCCAAGTAAATACGAGTTTGCTTGAGCCATTATCATTCATTCTCTTGCAGGATTGTGCAGTGGAGGCAGGAAAGCAGCGGGGGAGATTTGGAGATCAAATATGAGATGTATTGTGTGTAACAGGTGGAGATAATACTGAGTACTTGTGAGGAGTATTGTACTATGTACCGTTACATGTTCTCAATCATTATAATATACAAATAGTGTGGTGTTTTCAGCTGTATGCTTTCCCCGGGTTACATATTGTGTTAATGTCCGCATGCGATTGATGTTTCATTGTTTTTAATGCTGCTAAATTGGTGATCAACGTAGAGGAGGTTATGTATTATGCATGTATTCCACAATTAGTGTATAATCAGGATAATCTCTGTGAATAAGTGTCATATTATTCAAAATTTCTACATCTAACACAGAATCAGTTTGGACATCCCACGATTCAAGCTTACTAGAAGATTTCTTTACTGAAGGTTTCATTCCTACATACAATCCTCCGATGAAGAATCCGTTGGGACCAATCTTGATTCCTGTTGCATTTGTACCTCCTATGCCTTCTATTGGACCTGCACCACTCATCCCATCGACAACTAATGGGTCATGAGATTTTGTGGACACTTTTGGTCCACCACTACCTCCCTAGTCGACAGTTAGTACCTCACCTCTGATGGCAAACCCTACTATTCCGTCTATCCCAGGTTCAAACCCTATCATGACACCCACCATGAGTGGAACCCAATACATATCGGGTTCTGCCTCTTTCGTGTTAGCCCCCAGACCTTCGACAAGTGCTACATATAGTGCTCCTTATAACGCTCAATATAGCACGGTTAGCAAGGGTCCCATCAACCCCCCTATGGTTGGAATCCATTGTTTAGTTCTAACCCCCAGGTTTAGATGCCTGGGGGCACAATTCCCAATATGCATATACCGGCTAGAAACGTAACAGTTCCCCCTCTGTTTACAGGACTACATGGATAGTCATTGATTGACATGAACCCTCATTATGTCAGTCAAGGACCTATAGCTAATTACGTGGTGAGCAAGAACCCTCAATAAGGTCCAAATCAATCCATGTGGGCACCCTACTCCCAACCTCAAATGAGTCAAGGGGGCATTCCTTATCCTAGGGGCACTTCCAACCCCCAGTCTAACAACCCCTATGGGAACCCATAGCACATAATTGTACCCCAAGGAAATTACTATTCCACACAACCTGTGTATAATATCAGGAACAAAACGATGGGAGGACCGCAAGGATCTTCAAGTCATATGTCATCGCCTTGGTCTGATTCAGGGGAATCAAACACCTTACCTTTCTTGGCAACACTTGATATCCTCGACTTGTACAAACTCCCAAATGACCCCATCTATCACAACTTACTTTGGTTGCTAATCCCGCATAAAATCCCGACGGACATCCCGAAATTCGAAGGGAAACAAGGGGAAGATCTAGGTACACACATCACCACCTATCATTTATGGTGTGTTTCTAACTCCATGGTGGATGATAGTATCTGGCTACGGCTGTTTCCCCGAACCCTTACTGGAAATGCAACCAAGTGGTACATTGAGTTACCATGTGTGTCAGTCAATACCCTTAGCACTTTAGTGATGGAATTCTAAAGCACTTCCAGCTAGCTTATAGCAGGATTATTATTCAATGATAATTATTTTGAGTTTATGAGCTTTCACTGAATATTTTTTGAGTGTGACAGGAAAAGAAGACTACGGGCACTACCCATATCATGACGGTGTGACTCATATTGTGATGTATGATTATGTTTTCATATTTTATATTGATAGAGATAGTGGGTATGCTTATATTGATTATATTAATGGATGTTCTCATAGTTTTTCAGCCATTGATAAGTGCTGACATAATTTACCACCCTCCTCTCGCACTTATGCAAGTTAATCGGCCCCTCGGGGTAAACATATGATAAGAGGCTACTATGACGTGATTCAACTCCCCATGTACAATTAAGGACGTGGAATTGACAAAAAAAAAGAATCTAGCCTTCTACACATGCTACAAAACCTTCAGGAGCCAACCAACCCTATTAGGTGTTGAAAATGCAATAAGAAAATCATAATTTAATTTTGTCCTTGAATTAAATTGTAATTCCACATCTCATGGCAACTTGTAATAGTTAACTAAATTAATTTGATTTAGTTTTCTCAGTTAATTCGAGTTGAGGGTCTAACTAGAGTCATGTAGAGTGTTTCCTACTTTTTAGGAGCCTTGGTTGTGTTTATTTTGAGTTGTAATTATTTAATTCAGTTTAACTGAGTTAAAGTATGTTAAATTAGTTCCAATTGATGGAGGAATTAGTGGGAGATCCAGTAGTGGGGTGTAACCAATAGTGATCAACTAGTAAACTGAAGATTCACTCATAATTAACTCACGCATGTCAGATCAGAGAAAGACCCATTTGAGATTGGAATTTAGGGACAATGTACTATCAGTTGTATAATCATCCAAATTGTATAGGTGGTGCATGCACTCAGAGGAAGGCATATGAGGATTGTGAAATTCTAATTTGTGGAATTTCCCAATTAAATATGGGCTAATTCCCTAGGAAACTGCGGAAGGAAATAAGAGCTTGGCAAGCAATACAATTGGCTAAGTATTGGCTTGAGCTTGTTTGTGAAGCGGTGAGATAGATAGAGATAGTACAGAGGTTGCTCGGGCTTGAGCAAAGAACTTTAATCTTCTCATATTTTATGATTAATGTAATATACAGATATAAGGGGTTTTTAGCTGTGACTTTCCCCAGAAAATTATTGTGTTATGTGTGATTGAATTCTTTATCTTTTATGCTTCGTGATTTCATCGATTGTTTATTGTTTCTGCTGATGAGTAGAGTAGATTCAAGTCATTTGTTTTAGCATATTACTATATGCAGTTTGAATCTACAATTAATTTCTACATGCTATCAAAGCTGAAATCACTATAGAAAAGGTGAATACAAGTTTGTCTTTTGCAAGAGAAATCAAATTTGTAGTATCATACTTCAGAGCCAGTAGGATGCCATTCTACGGATTGAAACTCAAATATGCCCTTGAGAGTATTTCGAACTATATTGCTTGGAAGGACAGGATGGAGGCAATGTTGGAAGAAAATGAGATTAAGGAATTCATAGACAAAGATATTCCTAAGCTAGCTCATGCTCAGGATCTAATAGAGTGGAGAAAGTGTGTGGTAAAGGAGAGAAGGATTATCCTAGAAGGAGTTATAGATCATATTGTCTCGAACCTACACATTAAAGAAAATCCATTTGCAATGTGGAAGTCCTTAACAAACCTCTTTTAAAACACCAGTGACTAGAGGAAGTTGGTACTGAAGGACAAGCTCAAAAAAATCAAGATGGAGAAGGGCGACACAATGTCAAAGTACTTGACCAAGTTCATGCAATTTTGGGATGAGCTTGTAAGTGTTGGGGTTATAGTAACTACTGAAGATGTTCTGTTGAGCCTAGCACTTCTAGGCCTTCCCAAGAGCTGGTACAACTACCAAGACTCAATTAATGGGAGGGAGAAGCTACCAGAGTGGGAGCGATTGTCGTCCGACTTGGTACAAGAAGAGATTTAGCGGAACACTAGAGATGGATATTCATCTAAGCATGATGATGAGGAGAACCATGCCTTAGATGGAAAGGTGAAGAAAGTGAAAGGGAGTTCATCCCATTCCAAATCAAATTCCAGTTGAGGCGGAAAGAAGAAGGACATGTCAAATATTAAATGTTTTCAATGTCATTAGCTGGGACACTATGCTACAAAGTGTCTGCACAAGAAGGCCGATAAGAAGCCCTCAGGAGGAGTGGTAGGTGAAGCTCCTACTTCACAATTTGAATGGGATTTCACCCTCATCACTTGCATGGTGAAATCAATGATGGTTAGTGTGTGGTAACTGGATAGTGGAGCCTCATTCCATATGACCAGAAACAATTAGTTCTTCAGTGACTTGGAGGAGAAGGACCTCCAGATGCACATCGAGATGGGAGATGATGGGAGGTATAGCATGACTGACATCGAAACTATTACCTTTTAGAGGGATTCTTGTTCTCCTCTCACATTAAAAGATGTCATGTATGTTCCAGGTTTGAAGAAGAATTTGGTTTCAGTTTCCATGTCGGAGGACCATGGCTATGATGTGATATTTAGAAAGGGAAATACTTTCCTTTGTCACATAGCCTCAACACAAGTGAAGCGGATCGAGGTTCGGGTGAAGAACATATTCAAATTAGATGTAGAAGGCTTTGATTCTTTGAGAACAAAAACAGAGAAGGTGCAGAGCTGAGACATCGGTGAGTTGTGGCATAGAAGATTGGGTCACTTGCACCGTAGAGATTTGAATATCATGCAACAAATTTCTACAGGACTTGCCAAGGGTACACTAGAGCAAAGAGACACATGAAAAGGGTGTAAATTGGGGAATTACACCAAACATTCCTTTCATGATAAAGACACTTGAATGCAAATGATATTTAATAGAGTTCACTCAGATGTGTGTGGACCGTTCTCGATAGCATCCACGACCAAGGACAAGTATTATGTAATATTTGTTGATTATTTTTATCGTAAGTGTTGGATTTTATTCATGAAAAGAAAGATCAGGTGTTCACTAAATTTTGTGAATTTAAAGCGCTTGTCAAGAAAGATATTGGTAGGAAAGTTAAAGCTCTCAGAAGCAATAATGGTGGAGAGTATGTGTCGAATGAATTCAAGAACTTTTGTGCATTAGAAGGCATTCGACAGGAGTTAATAGCACCTCATAACCCATAGTAGAATGGGGTGGATGAAAGGAAGAACAAAAGGATTGTAGGAGCTGCATAGGTGATGTTACATGATTAGGGCCTACTTTTGCACTTGTGGGTTGAAGCATGCAACACAATATTTTATTTACAGAATAGAAGTCCTCATCAAATTCTCAGGATGAGTACACCATAATAAGATTTTTCAGGTAAGAAACTAGATGTGGCACACTTCAGGATCTTTGGTTCATCAGTCTACTTTCATGTTACCAAGGATGCACAGAAAAATATAGAGCCAACAATTGAGTTAGGCATATTTGTGGGGTACATTGATACACCTCACAACTATGGGGTGTACCTGCAATCCAATATGATGACAATGGTTCATAGAGATGTGAAGTTCGATGAAGAGAAGGCCATGAGATGTTCCCTTAGAGGGAGCTTCAATTATGTGTAGATGAGGAGCTTTTATCTCCCAAGGAGGAAACTCAAGATGATGTGGAGAAGCCACATGCAAAGGAGTAGAGAGTGGAAGCACCCGCTCATGCAGAGACTTCCATAGATGGAAGGAAGTGCACGAAAGAGGATGAAAAATTGATGCATGATGCTAGAGAGAATGTGGGAGCACCCACATCATAGCATAGGCAAAGGAGGTCACCAAATCCATACACTGGCTACATGGCTTTGATGATAGAGAGTGTAGAGGTTGAGCCATCCTCATTCGAGGAAGCAGTGCAACAACCAATATGGGTTGATGCCATGGTTGAGAAGTATGACTCCATTATCAGAAACAATGTTTGGTAAGTTGTCCCAATACTAGCAGACAAGTCAATGCTGAGTTCCATATGGATTTACAAGGTAAAGCAAGCAACAGATGGGAGTGTGGAGAAAAATAAGGCCTGATTTGTGGCTAGAGGGTTCTCTTAGGTGGAGGGAATTGATTACGATGATAAATTTGCTCAAGTAGCAAGGTACTCTTCATTCATATTTATTCTAGCACTTTTAGCGCAAATGGGATGGAAGATACATCAGATGGATGTGAAGACAACATTCCTCAATGATATGATTGAGGAAGAGGCCTATATTGAGAAACCAGAAGGATTTGAGACCTTCAACTGAGAGTCGCATGTGTGCAAAATCAAGCGAGTGCTGTAAGGACTAAAACAAGCACCCCATGCTTGGTACAACAAAATTGATAGTTATTTCACCGGGTTGGGCTTCACCAAAAATGAAGCAGATGCGAACCTTTACCATATTGTGGTTGAAGGTAAATTTTTGATTATAGTATTTTATGTCGATGATTTGATTCTAACAAGTGATGATAAGCTTATAAAATCTTGCAAAGAGGATCTTGCAAGAGAATTCGAGATGAAGCACCTGGGGCTCATGCATTACTTTATTGGTATGGAAGTATGGCAAGGAGATGAGGAACTATTTGTCTCTTAGGGAAAGTATGCCAATGAGATATTGAAGAAGTTCCACATGGAGAGAAATAAACCCATGGAGACTCTTCTAGCAAGTAAGTGGAGGAAGGAAGATGCTACTTTAGGTGAAGTAGTGGAGTCTACTATTTATAGACAGCTTGTGGGTTCACTTATGTATTTGGTGAACACACGATCGAACATGTGTTTTGCAGTTAACCAACTTAGTCAAGCCATGGTTAAGTCAACCGAACTCTATTGGAAGGAAACTGAATATGTGTCGAGATACCTCAAAGATAACAATCAGTTTGGTATTTGGTACATACAGACGGAGTGAGTGAAGCTTCAAGGCTTCAAATATGTAGAGTGGACAGGGATTCCATGTGATAGAAAGAGCACATCAGGGGGAACCTTCATTATTGGGTCAACATCAATTTCTTGGTATAGAAGGAAGTAGAGATCAATTGCACTCAATTTAGCAGAAGCAGAGTACATTGCTTCTAGTCAAGTAACTTGTGAGGCTATATGGATGAGGAAGACCATTGTTGGGTTATTTGTTTAGCAGATGGATCCTACAATGATTTACTGTGACAATCAGAGTTGTATCAAACTCTTTGAGAATCCAATTTTTCATGATCGATCCAAGCATATTGACATCTGATATCACCATCTATGAGATTGTGTGCAAAAGAGAGTCATGTTGCTGGAGTACATTCCTACAAAGGAGCAGGATGCAAATATTTTGACAAAGGCATTGTCAAGATGCAAATTCAAGTTTCACAGAGGCAGGATTGGGGTAACAAATAATCCCTTTCTTGTTGAGAGGGAATGTTGAAAATGCAACAAGAAAATCCTAATTTGATTTTGTCCTTGAATTAAATTATAATTCCACATCTCATGAAAACTTGTAATAGTTAACTAAGTTAATTTGACTTATTTGGCTAAGTCAATTCGAGTTGAGGGTCTAACTAGAGTCATGTAGGGTGCCTCCTACTTTTTGGGAGCCTTGGTTGATTTTATTTTGAGTTGTAGTTATTTAATTCAGTTTAACTAGTTCCAACTCATGGAGGAATTAGTAGGAGATCTAGTAGTGGGGTGTAACCAACAATGATCAACTAGTAAACTGAAGATTCACTCATAATTAACTCATGCATGCTCGATCACAGAAAGACCCAGTTGAGATTGGAGTTCAGGGATAATGTACTATCATTTGTATAATCATCCGAATTGTACAAGTGGTGCATGCAATCAGAGGAATGCCTATGAGGATCGCACAATTCATATTTGTGGAATTTCCCAATTAAATATGGGATAATTCCCTAGGAAACTACACAAGGAAATAAGAGCTTGGCAAGAAACATAATTGGCTAAGTATTGGCTTGAGCTTGTCTATGAAGCAGTGAGATAGATAGATATAGTGTAGAGGTTGCTTGGGCTTGAGAAAAGCATTGTAATCTTATCATATTTTATGATTAATGAAATATACAAATAGTAGGGTTTTCTAGCAGTGGCTTTCCCCAGAAAATTATTGTGTTATGTGTGATTGAATTCTTTCTCTTTTATGATTCATGATTTCATCGATTGTTTATTGTTTCTGCTGATGAGTAGATTAGATTCAAGTAAATAGTTTTAGAATATTATAATATGCAGTTCGAATCTACAAGGAATTTCTACACCAGGTGAACAACCTCTAAGATAACTTGACATTTTACTGATACAGACCCTTAACCGCTCCCATGAAAAGCCATGCATGCGACTGAGGCCTTCCAGTCACCCCCACAACAGGGCATGCCAATGAAAGTGGACTCTTTCCAGCAGTTCTGAGCCAAGGACCCCAAATTATGAGCCACTTTTTCAGGGCTAGGTTTTCAGGCCACTACCCAAAAAATTGATGAAATTCCCAGAAATGATAAACAACAATAGAATAAGGCTACTAATGAAATCATTGGTACAAGTAATTAATATGGCCCCTACTAGCCATGACATGAATTTCGTCAGACATGTCACAAATGTGTAATCTACAAGTCATAACAACAGATCTGTGCACATGGGTCTCATACTATCTAAGAATCATTAAGAAGCATTGATGCCTTATCAAAATAGATGCAATTTCATCTATTAGGTCATATATTAATTTTTCATTCATTTGCTAGTCAAAACATGATGAGGGACATACATTATCACTGTCATAAAACATGCTTATAACCAACAATTAATTAGAGATATATGAATGATATAACAAATATTAAAGCCACATAATAAAAATAACATTTACACATATAACATGAGCAAACGAGCTCTTCTTAACATATGAAAAATGCAACAAGGTCTGGGACTTCCACGTACCACCCAACCATAAATTGGGCTGAACCAAATATTTCTTTCATCCAATCACCCATGTGCCATATGCCAAGCATGAGTGTAGGTCTCACAAAAAAACCATCCAGGGCTTCCTCATGCTTTATCATAACCCCCACTGGATCATTAGGCTTGAACCCCCATTAATACAACCAAGATTTACCACAATCACCACCGGATCACTAGGCCCTAAATAAACATGGATGCCTCCAGAACTCTCCACCAACATCGTGAGGAGTTTGGATGCCTCGTAGTCTCTAGGATGTTAGAGTCAGTTTGGTCAAGTCCTCCGTCAGGGATCAAAACTCTTTATGCATTTCATGATTAGGTGTTCCGCTCCTCTCTTCTAGTTGCATTTCGCTAGGGGCATGCCATGACCTGATGGAGAAAGTCATGCTAATCAGTTTCTGTCATGTCTGGCCCATTGCTGGTTCAGGTCTCGGTCTAAAATCAATGAAATTCATGATAGTCAAGGTCTGGTCCTATTTCAGGACAAAGTCATTTTTGGTTTGAGTCTAGAAATTCATCAGTTTGGTCTTCGAAAAAACATGACCAGAAACCAGCCATGCAGGCCAGAGGGAGATCTTATACACCTATAGTGCAGAAAGCTTCATCATCACCACAAGAGACATCGACTCTTCTCCAAAACTCTGTTTTGAAGAAAAGTCAAACAAGGTCAACCATGACAAAATTTTCCAAAAAATCGACAGTTGACATTTTCAGATGCAGTCAAAGATTTCAAATCCCGATGCCCCGTCACACCATCCCTGCAAATATGTGCCAAAGATTTCATCGTTTGAGCCAAAATTTCAAGGAAAAAGTGAAAATCAGGGTTTTTAAAGGTCAATGAAAAAGTGCAGAACACAAACATTAGAAAAGGGGTTTTTGAAGAGGAAAAAATCAAACCAATTTCTCTCAAGCCTATAAATACATATTGTAGCCCAAAGCAAAGCCATTGTGCCATTGGAGACTTGGAAAGACATTGCAGAAGGTGGGAGAGTGAGATTGTTGAGAGTTTGAGTGAGTTGGGAGGTGACTTGGGAAGCGCGGCGCACACAGGCAGGAGTGCGGCACACTCACCACGTGCGACGCATACAAAACCAGCCCACTGTTGAACGAATACACAGGTGTGCCGCATATAAGGCGCATGGTGCACTGGGTTTTGAGCGCGACGCATAGTGGCAAAACGCCCAGAACGTGCCAAATCACTTCCAAATTTTGGGGAAGCCTATCAAATTGAAAGGTAGGCTCTTATACATCTTTTGTTCATCAAGTTTTATCAAGGATATGGTGTTCATGAAGAGGTTGAATGTCACTCAAAATACATAATGTCAACCATGAGAAAATCATCAAGAAAACGAGAGCTCGGGCTGTAAATTTGTGTTGATATTTGCCAAGGTCTCACTCCACTCGCCTATTCCCCTCACCTATCATTTTTTTTCATCATCCATTGTCATTTTTCCTAAAAACCTGCCCTAAGTCACTACCAAACCCTATCCCTATCCCTCCACTATTTGGTTAAATTAAAATCACCATGAAATCAGCTCATTGTGCAAGCCAAGCTGTGGAAGAGGGGTGTTGGAGAGGTAAATCCCCTCTACGGATAGAGGCGATCCATACTAGCCCAGAACGGGTCTAGCAACAATCAAAAAATGCTACCACGCAAGTCCCTAATTGTAAATAAAAGGTAGGTGATGAAGACCTACTTGGATTCCAACGCTTTTGTTCGTAGAAGAGACGTCGCCCACGCTCCTTTGCTTTGGTCGGTCACATTCCTCCACTATCTCCGTGAATGGACACCTGCACACAAAGAGAACAACACAAACACAAGCATGAAATCTAATAAATGAAATTATACATCAGTTAGGAAGGATATAACTCAACATCAATCATTACAAAGACAATGAGAGTGGAACCATAATGATAGTCATCTATTATTAATAATCAACAAAGGAGAATACAACCAGAGTCTTGACGTCAAGTCCTCCTTTGGCTGGGTGCTCAGCTACACAAGTCTTGCAAAGCTTGAAGGGATGGGGAACAAGCCTCTCTCTCTTTAGCGATAAGATCTCCTCACTTAGGTTAAGCCTTATGGACATAAAGAAGGCTCTTGCAACTCTAATCTCTTGATATCTTCCTTTCAGCACCAGTATTACTACCACTAGCTTTCTCAAGGCATAGAGACAAGCTTTTATAGATGAAAGGGGAAAAGATAAGATCAATCACAACAATCATGGATTTGGCTTCATCACTTGGAAACTTCCATGGAAGGGTGGCAAACTACTTCCCATTCAAGGAGATTCGAAGCCAAACCATCCTCACCTAACATAGATTCAGTTGGTGAATGAGTTGGAGAGAACTTTCGGAAGTTGATTTGTTAAAAACTTTGCCCAAATAGGTTGGTGCGATTGCGACTCTGGGACAGAGCGCTAATAGCGCGCCCCTTTTGGAGGATTTTCCCCATTGGCACGAGAAGAACACAGTGAACCCGCGCTAATGTAAAAAGGGCTATTTTTATGGGCAAGCTGCAGGAGATGTCTTCAGGGCATATGAAGCTCATATTTAGAGGGGAATGATGCAAGTGGTTTCAAATCTTGTCACTTCTCACAAGTCCCAGAATGAGTCCTCTAAGGTGCAGGAGAGGGGTAACAGGGACGGTGACAAACGACGACAAATTGCTGTGTAACAGATGCCCCCTAAAGCATGAAGCGAGAGAGAGAGAGGGGTGAATGCTTTACAAGAACATGTGTGACTGAAAACACGGCCGCTGGAGAACCTGCGTAAAGAAGTACAACTGATATCTTAAGTACATGATATATGTGGTATGGGCGTAGCCATCCGTAACAAAGTATATAACAACTGGATCCCAGGTATGGACGCAGCCATCCGATGAGGATCAATGAATGGACTCAGGCATGGTCGCAACCATCCAATAAATGAGTCATGTAGTGATTACAATAATCCACAAAATGCAACCCGGATCTCAATATACATAATCCGGGGTCTTGCGCTCCAACTCGACCCGAACACAGTACAAGTTCAAGCATGTGAATACAGGAGTCAAAGTCGAACATGCGAGAACATCGTTTGATTACCAGTCAATGATGAAAACTGTTAACAAACGTGAGAGGTACCACCAATAATGATAATGGTCCTCAAGGTACTACAGGTACAATCCACGGCGTGTGAATCAATGAGCCGGTGTCGAACACCCGTAGAATCATTCGATCGGAGGCCAATAATGAAAACCTCGTGTCGAACACGAAGAACTTGCCATTGAGGCATGCAGGCCCTAAGGCACCTGAAGGGAGTCTCTAGGTCATCTTCCTGGATAATGAGCTGAAGTCGACAGGAAGTGATCTTGATCGAAGGTGGTCCATAATGTTTCCCACATCATCGACACGAGACAGACAGGGATAACATGTTTTGTGTGAGATATCAGAGGGAGGTTGAGTATTCTGCAGAGGTCAAGTTCTCTTGAACATATCGGTGGCACAACAACGGATTTGGAAGTATTTGATGTCAAATGATCAGGGGTCATGACGACAAGGCAATGAGCAGATGGATGGTCAAATAGGATAACCCAAACCCATGGAGGCAAATGTGAAACAAGATGAGATGTCCCCACCCAGACACGAATGCAGATAAGTTCCATGTTCAAGAGCAACATACTACCGACGACGATGATTATGGTTCCTTTATTCCCCCACCATTTATGGCGAGTACCCCGATTATTTTTGGATGGCAAGCTTGACGGGGATAGCATATGCTTGAGAGGTGTCATCACGACGAAACCCGATGTCATTAAACTTTTAACGAGTCTGAAAAAGGAAAAACTCGGCGCCTTTTCATGTTTAGAGAGTTTGAAAAGACAACAAAAAGAAAACTCCAAGGGTGTCCTTTTTCGTAAAGTTGTGTCTCTCGAGCCCAAAAAAGTATAAAACTATGCTCCGAAGAACCGCCCGACCATTACGACTGAGGAGTACGTTTCGTAAGTAGTGACACTGACCCGAAAAAGTAAAAAAACGATTGATATCACGTCGTCTCGTTATCATTAACGAACCTGAAACGACAAAGGCCCGACGATCTTTTCATTTTTTATACGGTCGGAAAGGAGTTTAAAGACGACTGCCTCTTATTTACATTTAACGAGTCAAGAGGAACAACCCGGCAATCTTTTCATGTTTAGCGAGTCAGAAAAGAGCTGAAAGATGACTCCATAGTGACTTTTTCGTGTATTTACCGAGTCCGAAAAAGTATAAAATACAACTTTTTTCACCATCGAAGTTGCGTAAAAGACCTATTGCTGCACAAGAAGCAAGCATAAAATCCATTCTCGACCAAAAATATATTAAAATATTCAAAAATAACCTTTTTAAACCTAAAAATAAGTCAAAAGTCTATAAATATGGTGAAAATGTAAAAAATAAAATTACTTTTACTTTTTACCTCTTGAATAGTAGTAGTGGTCTGTTTGGGGAGCGAACTTCAGGTGGTGATTACAACCAATCGGTGTAACCATTCGAGATTTCGTCGGCTCCAGGTAAGAGGCGTTTCCCTTAGCTTCATTTCCATATTCTTTTTATGCATTTTGTCTCCTGATTGAGCCTCTGCAAGGAGGAATTTAAAAATTAGGGCCGCGCCCCATTAGCGCGGGTATCCGGCACGGACCCGCGCTAATGGGGTGATTTGCCTAAAGGGGCTGCGCCATTAGCACGACCTAATTTTTTACATGGAATTCCCATTTCATTTGAATTTTTTCCGGTTTGTAAACTTACCAGGGTTTTAATAATGATTTATTCATCCTTGTGGGTGCAGGAAACAAGCGAAAATGGTGGTGGAATGGAAAGAACGGGAACATGATGCTGTGGACACCTTGGCCATCGAAGATGAGGGATGTATGAAAGCTTTGAGGGACTGTTGTCTCAAGAAGTTCTTCCTCACATCTTATATGCGATCTCAGCCTGAGTTATTGCAGTTCATAACTGATGCTTGGGATGTGGATGACCAAGTATTTCGCTTACGGGGCCAAACCTTAGAGCTGGAGGTGTCTGATGTGTATTTCATTACTGGGCTGTCACGGAGAGGGGCGAGCCCTATTTTGACTGGAAGTAGACCTTCCAGAGAGAAGGTAGGTGAAGTGAAGGCCCGAGTGTGTCCAGAGGCACAATTTGGGAGAAACAGTGCCAAGGTGGTTATCAATACCATCCAGGACTTGGTTCTCAAGGCGATATTGTTCACCATCACGCGTGCAACTGGGGTACAGGCGCCCCATGAGGCGACCAAGAATCATCTGTTACTAGCGACAGAATGCCTCAGCCCCACCATCTTTGATTGGGCTACAGCAGTGACTACCAACATCAAAAGGCAACTTACAAATTATAAGCACGCAGGAGTGAAACAGTTCGCGTATAGCTCAATTGTGGTGTCGTTCTTCTTGGAACGATTACCGCTTTTCCAGATCCAGGGAGTTGTAGTGGCTGATCCATTGCCATGAGAGCCCAGGATGGCTCGCTGGGCAGCATTGATGCCTAGAGGAGGAGGGGACTAGCAGATTTCTTGGTGGCCCGAATTCTTCACATGGCTTCGCCATCAGCTAATCATGGTAGAGGATTGGCCATACGCGGGGACCAATTTCATGGGGGACCTAGACCTCCCACTGCCAGAGGGAGAGGAATGGGACGAGGAGTTAGGTATGATCTCTTCGTTTTTGATGTTTTATGTATATTCATTTTTTTTCTTTTTAATACATGCCTGTTCTGATCACAGTTGTATGTATATACAGATGTTGGCCCAGAGCGACCAGCTGGCTTGTCTCCTGTAGCGTGGAGGGGCCAACCCATAGCTGACCCTAAGACAGGGGGTGCCGTGGGGGAAGAGCTAGTGTAGAATCTTGAGGGACTCACCTAAGGGATTCCGGGTTACGCTAGATTGGCGGACGTGCCTTTTGCATACCAGAGGCACACAGTGGGGGTGCCGACTCACATTCATCGTCTGTTCAGACAATTGGTGCGCGCGGTGACGTGCTATCATGAGCACCACCGCGATTAGACTTCTAGGCTTACTTTCTACATATTTTTTGAGAGACATGTGTCTCAGATGTACAGATAACACAGACTCTATCTATACATGTACACTTATTTTTGAGCGCCTTGGTGCGCCACACGATATATATATATATATCTATACATGTTGTTATGGTTTATTGTATTTTATGCTTCTTGTATTATGTTGATTCACATATTATGCAAATGTTTGTCCAATATATACTTAGCTAATGCATCGGTTAATGTATTAAGTCATCTTGGAATATGTTGATAAGTAATGAAATCAAAATCCCTTTCTAACAACTTAACACGTAAATACAACCTTAAAATGCGATGATCTCTGACGGAATAACGTCCGTTGAGCTGGTGGACTACAAGTTGAGAATATAAGTTTACAACCAATGTGCGAATGCCGAGGTTAATGGCCTCAGCTAATAATTCAATCACAACACTATATTCAGCAACATTGTTCGTCGTACAACCCAGACACACCCCTTGAATATCTACTAACTCACCATGAGGATCGTAGATCACCCATGCCGCAGATGACAAGTTGCGAGTACTGCGGGAAGCACCATCGGCGAAACCAACGTAAGGAGATCCATACATCTGTTCAAGAAGCAAAAGACACAATAAGCGGTAATCATGCCGACATACCACAAAAACTAAACAAACACGCACACACAACACACTGCTGAAAGCATACGTATGTACAAAAAGAGAGAGTGCCTGGACTCATGGATAATATTTCTTGAGATAAAGCCCATTTCGGGGCCTGTCCAGGGGATTACCTTCATAATCTATAAGCTCATAGGAACCTTTTTGTAAAACTCTTTTCACAATATAGGGCCCATGCCACATAGGCTCGAGTTTTCCTGCCCCCAGCTTATCGTTAGCTTTATCATAGAGCAGTACTAGATCTCCCTCAATGAAAGAGCGGGGGTTAACAACGTTATCGAAGTGAGTTTTCACTCGCTTCTTCTGAGCTTCAATAGCTAGGGAGGCTAGATGACGAGTCTCGTCCAGCCGTTCTAAGTAAAGAAGTCGCTCTTTTACCGGGGTAGTATCAGGGAGTAACTCGATGGCTAACTTCAATGAAGGAATCTCACACTCAATAGGAAGGGTCACCTCCAGTCTGTAAACTAACTAAAAAGGAGTGAAACCAGTGGCGTCCTTCACAGAGGTACGGTAGGCCCAAAAAGCAAAGAACAACATCAGATGCCAACTGGACTTATGCATGCCAACAGTTCTTTGAAGCATCGTGACCAAAACCTTGTTCACGGCTTCCACTTGACCGTTTGCTTGACGATAGTACGGGGTCGAACTATCATGCCTAAGGCCTAGCTGGGTTGTTAACTCGGTCATCATGTTATTACAGAAATGTTTTCCGTGATCAGTGATGATGGCTTGTGGTACTCCGAACCGTGAAATAGCATGATTAAGCAAGAACTGCGCCACGGTGTGACCGTCTTCTGACAATGTAGGCATCGCCTTGGCCTATTTCATAAAATAATCTACAGCAACGATGATGTACCCATGCCCCCCGGCCGAGCAAGGGTTAGAGGTCACGTAATCGATGCCCCATTTGGCAAAGGGGCCGACGGTTACAACGGGGTGCAGCGGAGCAGGGGGTGCACGCATCTTCCGTTGGTAAATCTGGCACTCATGACAGGAATGGACAACAAGAATGCGATCCTTGAAAATGGATGGCCAGAAATAGCCAGCACAGAGGATTTTCTGTGCAGTGGCATATCCAAACATGTGACCACCACAAGCACCAGAGTGGCAGTCATTCACACTCTCTCTGCTTCTTCGAAGGTCAAGCATCGACGAAGAATAGAATCAACATCGAGACGGTACAGGGTGTCCCCAATGATGCGGTATGGTTGGGCTTGATGTCGGATCCATCGACGGGCATCCTTAGAGGTATCGGGACGAAAAGAGGACGTCTGCAAGTAGACAATGATGTCCCCGTACCAAGGATCGAGGGTGCTAATGAGGAAGAGAGTTTCGTCTAGAAGGGAATCCTCTAACTGAGAGGAGGCAGTAGAGGATGGCAAAGAACACAACAGCTCGGCGAAGACAAGTGATTTCTTAGACTTGGCAGTAGTAAATTCCAAGTCAAACTCTGGGAGGATGACTATCCACTTTGAGTATTTCCCCCCAGCAATTGTTGTGACAGAATATAAGTCATGGGGTTGCAATCGGAGATCACCGTCGTAGTACGCAACAAGATGTAGTGACGGAATCGTTGAACAACGCAAACAACAGCGAGGGCCAACTTCTCAACATAAGCATATCGAGTTTCCGTATCTAACAAGTTGCGGCTAAGGTAGTAAATAACATGTTCGATGCCATCGTTGTCATCTTGTACCAGAACCATACCGACGGTGGTGTTAGCAGCGACCAAATATAGCGTATAATCGCGATGATAATTCGGGGGCCGCAACAAAGGGGCAGAAACTAGAAGAGTTTTAAGATGTGTAAAAGACTCCTCAGCTATGGCATCCCATCGAAATGGGGTGTCACGCTTAAGTAACCGTGTGAAACCCTTTGCCACTTCGGCATAGTTTGGGATAAATCATCGTAAGAAATTAGCTTTACCCTGCAGACTCTGCAATTTCCGCAAAGAAGCAGGGGGAGGAAGGTTCAAAATGGCTTCGACTTTAAGGGGTGGATGCCCTCTCGGGAGATGATAAACCTGAGAAGTCGGCTAGATTCGACGCAGAAGACACATTTATGCGGATTCAGTTAGATATTGTAGTGTCGACAGGAAAGAAAAATCTCGTGAAGATGTGGCGGGTGGCCTGAGCGCTTAGCTGAATGAGCGGGAAGGTCATCCATATAAGGCTGTACGATGTGCCGGATATCATGAAAGGCGTAAGACATCGCACGTTGAAAAGTGGCACTGCCATTCTTGAGACCGAAAGGGAGTTTTTTGTAAGCGAAAGTACCCCACAGACAGATAAAGGCCGTCTTGTGTTGATCAGCGAGTGCGATATTAATCTGGTTGTAGCCAAAAAATCCATCCATAAACGAATATATTTCACTGCCCGCACACTCATCAATGAGTTGGTCAATGAAAGGTGTGGGGTAGTTGTCTTTTGGGCAGGCTCGATTAATGTCGTGGTAATTGACATAGACACGAATAGTACCCTGCTTTTTATCCACAGGGACAATGTTTGAGACCCAATCTGTGAGTGGGATAGGATAAATAAAACCAGCTTTAAGAAGTTTTTCAACTTCCGCTTTGATAGCTGCGGCCTTATGTGGGTGCACAGGATGCAAACGCTGACGAACATGTTTGGCTCCTGGATACGTAGGTATCTCATGCACTACAATTTTTGGATCAATGCCGGGCATCTCTTCATAAGACCACGCAAAGACATCACGGAACTCGCGAAAAAGCTCTATGTAGATTTGAATCTCCTCAGGAGTGCAAGTGACTCCTATATAGATGTTCTCGACAATCCCTGGTTTGACAGAGATGTCGATGGGTTGGGTCTGCGTAATGTTCCCCAAATTCCCTTCAGACAATGCTTGATAGATCTGGATGGGCATCTGAAGAGGTTGTGAAGGGAGACACGGAACAAACCGCTCGAGACAAGCCAACGTTTCCCAGAGGGTAGGGAGAAACGAGGAACGGTGGTGAAGATGGGACCACGGAGGTTCCTCGAGAGACATGGTCTCTATAATGGCTTCGTCGGAAGGAAATATTTCCTTTAATGGATCTGAGGAGGCACATTCTCCAAGCCAGGGGGAATAGTCATATGAGTCAAGAGCTTCGCTTAAAGAAGCGGGTTCAACAGGGGGAGCCGATACAGCAGCGATTTCGATGTAGTTGAGCTCGACGGGACTCAATGGCATCTCCTCGCCCCACGATTCTATCTGGTCGATGGGGGGGAGGACCCAGGGATCAGAACGAACCAAAATCATACTAATAGAGGCGAGGTTAGGAGGTGGGAGGGAGAAAACACCCATGAGGGTGGGATCTTTGAAGAGCTCGGCTCCCACACTCTCAAAAGGAACGAAGGTATGTTCAACGAAAGGCACATTTCCTTAAGAAGAAGAAGCGAAGAAGGAGAGCTGGTCTAACGTGACAATTTTCCCTTGGTGAGGGAAACAGATGACACGGAAGAGGGATGAAGCCATGACATGCATGGCATACGTCCAACTCCGGCCCAGAAGGAGGTTGTAAGTAAGATTTGCGTCAACAACCTCGACTTCTACTTCAATAGTTTTTCCTCCTAAAGTGATTGACAATCGTTGAAGAATACCATAGGGACGAGATTATTTCCCATCGAAAGCTTCCAAAGTCATAGGAGACTGGCTCAGAGTCAGAGACCCGATCACTTTCCAACAAGCAATAGACATGATGCAAGTTGACGCACCCTCATCAATAACTGTATGATGGATCGTTTTTGAATTGATGACGACTTGTATAAGAAAAGCGATCTGATCAGGCAGCCTCTGGACATGGCTCTCGAGATCAAAGGTAATCAGATTCGAATCTGCTGGGTCGATGCCACCGATAAGCAATAGCAGGGACTTCCTCTGAGGGGGGCAGCTCTGGAGAACTTCTAAGGCGGACATAGTCGACGGAGCCTGTGCTAAGTCCTCAACTATGCTATAGTGCTGAGTAGCACGAGCATTTGGGTTGTAAGATGATCTCATGAGTACCCCTTTGGGAGGGGGTTGGATGGTCGTCTCAGTACTTGGTCTCTCAATGTGGAGTGGACCAGAGCTGGACGAAGGAGTGTTTGAAGGAACCTCGGGCTCCTTCCCGACAGACGACGGATACTCCTTTGTTCGAGTCGTTACATGAACGGGAATAGATCCAACCATGAAGACTTGGGAACCAAAGGGATAAGAAGACGGATCAGCCACCATTTGAGTCTGTTGAGAGGGGAAAGGTTCTTTAAGAACCGCAGGAATCCCAGGAGCGCCTCTCAACAAACGACTAACCTCGGACCTCCTTGGACAGTCTTTAGTGTAGTGATCCTCCTCACAAATGAGACAAGGATATTTGGGTTTGTACTTAGCTCCTTCCTCGGATGGAGGTTTGGAGGATTCCTGTTTAGGTTGTTCAGACCTATTTTTTCCTTTCCCCTTTTTCTTTCCTTTCGAGGCCTTACTCGCCGTGGTGGACTGGACGGCGTTGACCTCGAAAGTACTTCCAGAATTTGAACCACCCTGAGAAGTGTTCTCGTTAGAAGCATCCGAATTTTGCTTCCCAGGGTTTGAAGATTATTTTTTGGAGGCCGAATTCACAGAGCCAATAACTCCATCGACAGATGGCTTCGGTGGATCCTTGGACGTACCGGGTCTCGGGGCATCAGGCAAATACTCATACAAAGTACCTGACTGAGAGTAAACTAAGTCAAGGTACTGAGCACGCGCGATGGCTTGCTCTTCAGTCACGTAGGCTCCTATAGCAATATCCCTTGCAATCTTAGGGACAAAGGAATTCGTGAACCAATCGGTGAGGATTTGATCAGGAATCCAAAACTTGATCAACCGGCGACGCCTTCTCCATTCATGTATATGATCAGAGATGTGCGTAGATGTATCCTGCTTAAGAGATGTAAGGAGATGAGTCCTTGTCTCATACTGAATGGGTAGCTGAAAGTGAGTAAGGAATGCCATAGCCAATGAATTAAAGTCCTGAAAAGACGCATGGGTCAATTCAATGTACCACTTAGTGGCGAAGCCGGTGAGAGTCCTTTGGAATAGGCGAAGTCGAATCAAATCATCAAGCCATGAATTAGACGAACACCATAGGTGATAAGTCATTACATGGGATTGAGGATCCTCTCTGGCTTTGCCGTCAAATTTGGGATAGTCGCCGGGTATTTTAGTTGGAACTGGTGGCCATTGTGGATTATGCAAAATAGGATCATTTGTTAGCTTCGACACATCGGGCAGTTCCAACGTCGCTAGAAATGGTAGCTGCAGGTTGAAGGACATCTGCGGATATGAGGTAGGGCCAGGATTCCATCCAGTTGTGGGTTGCCCCCATGGACCTTGTCCAGATGGACCAGGTCCAAAAGGACCCTATCCATAAGAATTTTGTCCATAAGGGTTATATCCATAACCGGATGGCTGATACTGGTTCTGCCCCCCAGCGCCCCATTGGTTACCATACTGCCCCGCAGGTTGTTGATAATTTTGGTAAGGGTTGACCTGCGGCTGTTGGTAATTTTGATATGGGGCAAATTGATTTTGCCCCTGGGGTTGTTGGTATCCATACGGTTGCTGGGCTCCATATTGAGCCTGGGAACCAGGCGGCATCTGATAAGAAGGTTGGGATTGGTACCCACCTTGTGGCTGGAGACTAGTTTGATTCTGGGGTTGGTAACCAGGTTGAGGCTGTGAAGCAGGAACCATCTGCATGCCCGGTTGAGCCGCCCTAGAGAGATATCCTTGCGAAGATTGAGGTTGGGCCATCTGGCCGGAAGGTTGTCCTGGTTGGATCTGAGACGGACCTACTTGCCCAGAAGGTTGAGCTTGTTGGGCGATCGGTCGTCCTTGCATAACTAAAGGTTGTCCTTGTAGACTAGATGGCTGATTAGGCTGAGTAGTGGGCTGGCCTTGTTGTGCATAAGCCTAGCCACCTAGCCCAGAAGGGTAGCCTTGTTGGTTTCCGGGTTGTCCTTGCTGCGCGTAAGGTTGTCCCGGGTTCCCATAGGGTTGCCCCGAAGGGTATCCCTGCTGGGGCCCAGGTTGCCCTTGTTGAGCATAAGGCTGTCCCGGGTTTCCAGAAGGTTGCCCAAGATATGTATAAGACGGACCACTAGAGGCTAAAGGTTGTCCCTGATAGGGTTGTCCTTGCGAGCCTCAAGGTTGACCTGGATAGGTCTGGCCATAATACTGCTGCCCATGATTAAGCTGCGAGTAGGATGGTTGACCCTGGTAGGGTGGTCCTTGTGATGGCTGCCCTTGAGCCAGACGGAATTGGCCACCACCATATCCGATGGTACCCCAAGCCACATTCAACGGAATTGTACCCTCAACAGCGGGCTCAGTTGGCAAGGAGGTATACAAATAATGATTGACATGATCATAATAAGGGCCTTTCCCACCTGAGTTTTGGATAGCATGTAAGTACTGAGAATATGCCCCCCCTGCTGAAATAGGACCAGAAGAAGGTTGGGAACCACTTACAGGATGAGCGACTCTAGCAGCATGTGCTGATGGACCACTATGTACCGGGCCTCGGGATGGGCCCGCAACAGAAGTCACGGCAGAAGATGCTGTAACGGCACTAGCAACTGGAGTCGATGACGTGACACAAACGATCGGATTAGTTGGAGCTGATGTGACAGAAGTATGGTGAACTTGGGAAACAAAGGGTCCTGTAGTGGGAACAATGTTATTATCCCACATAGAAGAGGAACTCGCAGAGCCCATAGCATCCCTTAGAGATCTATAGCGCGCCGGCATCGTGATACCGAGAGGTGTAACAGTGTAGGGCGTAGAGATAACTGGGGATGTAGCCGGGATGGGAGTATCAATACTTGATATAACGGGCGTTCCACTCGATACAGGAGATGTGTCCTCCATGTTGGAAGAAGCCATCGGGGATGAAACACCAACAAGAGTAGTGGGAAAATCTTCTTCAGAAGGCTCCCAAACGGGGTTCCAAAACAAGTCGTAAAGCTCATCCTCTAGAGCACGAGAGTTCAACGGTTGGACACTTGGAATAACAGGGAAAGTGTCAGCACAAACTGGTGTCTCAGGGGCAACAGAAGAAGGAGACCCTTGGTCACTTGGCACGGGGGACAGGATCGATGGATCCGCAAGGATGATCAAACAAAGATCCTAGACAAGCTAACGATAAGAGACCCTACTCAAAACTAAACGCAAACAAGATCTAACAAGGTAAATGTGATCATGGTCAAATAAATTTTTTAAGACATTAGGACATAACTTGACCTTTTCATGTTTTAAGAGTCAAGAAAAGGACAAAAGATGACTCTAGTTGCCTTCAAATATTTAATGAGCCCGAAGTGACAAATGCTCAATAGAGCCTTTTCTTTTAAGGAGTACGAAAAGGATCAAAAAGTGACTGCTCTGGAGAAACTAGGCAAGGGGTTTACCAGACAATCCGTAAAACTGCTTATACACCTTGGCAATCATATGAAAACCAAGGACTTTCCATAATGCAGTCAATCTTCCCGAATTCTGTGTTCGGTGCGTTACGACTTGTAAGGCGGAAGACACGGCTTCCTATGGATCAAGGATGATAACCTAGTGGAGTCTCCCCATATATATGCAACGGTACATGGGAGCACAAGTCCGTACTAGACCACAGTTGAACCACACAAGGAGGAATCACCCAACCTTAATGCGAGAACAAAAGTGACTAGGTTTAACGACGCCGGAGCACGTCTCTAGCCTAGACCTCTAGAATGTGAGCGTTATGTTCCAATGCGTTTTTAAGTTCATTCGGTTTATTTTATGGTTGATCTTTAGTTAGTTTCGGTTTTGTTTCTATCGATGTAATCTTTCACAATTGCCTAGTTGCAAGCTATAATGCCAAAGAATACCATTTCGTTCGATGAATACTAACTACGAGAGGGTTAAGAATTTTCAATCAAACAAAATGAGCACAATCAATCAAACAGCCTAATGCGGCTAATGGAAAATAAATAAAACTTTTTCTTTTAAAAATAAAAATCAACGAAAAGTTTTATTCCCATTAACTATTGAACGCAAAAGAGATTTGTTCGATTTCTTTTTTAAAGGCACAATGCACTAGAATGAATTTTGAAAGACAATAACATTGAGTAAAAGAGATAAACTCACTCAATGAGAACACAATGAAATTCCCAAGACACCAAAATAGTTCTCCAAACCAAAAGAAAAACAAAGGCTTGTATGAGCTATGTGATCCAAGCTCAAACAAGGCTAAAATGAAATCCAAGCAAGAAAGAAGCAAGTCACTCGGAAATCAACCAAAAACACTTCAACAATCACTAAATGAGTGCAAAAAGCAATCACAAAGTTGACTGGACAATCAAGAAACTCAAGACTCCTACAGAAGGCTCGACACACACGACCACTAGATGCTCTAGGGTTAGGGTGTGAAATTGGTAGAAAGAAGCAAACACCCGAAGGATGGAGGTTAAGAGCCAGTCAGACAAGGATCAAACACACTCCAGCAATTGAAAAAGATGTGGTAAGATACAAATCCAAGCTCAAAAGGCTGGAAAACAAGCGAACTGAAAAGGTTAACAGGCCTGGCGTGACTGTCAGGCTGTAACTCACGCTATAAAGGGATTAGTGCGGGTTGTCAGTTAGCAACATGTGCCACTAGCGCGACTGTCAAAGGAAAAACCGCGCTAATAAAGTTTGCCAAGTCAAAAAGAAAAACAAGTGGTCCAAGACTTGGTTTACAGTATCTAGGCAAGCCATGAAGCAAGAGGCAACAAGAAATCAATCCAGAAAGCTATCTAAGCAAGCAAACAAGAGAAAACCAAAGAGGCAAGACAAACTCCAAATTGTTCAGTCCGTAAACCAAACCGAAGATTGACTGAAGTGGCTTTGATCTACTTCACTAATGCAAAGCAATAGTGTTTCGAAGGCTATCTGGCCGTACTTCAGACTCCGTCTAAAGTTTACAAATCAGACAACAAGCTAAACTCCCCAGCGGAGTCACCAAATTGTTGGAGAGGTAAATCCCCTCTACGGATAGAGGCGATCCCTACTAGCCCAGAACAGGTCTAACAACAATCAAACGATGCTACCACACAAGTCCCTAATTTCAAATAAAAGGTAGGTGACGAAGACCTACTTGGATTCCAACGCTTTTGTTCATAGAAGAGATGTCGCCCATGCTCCTTTGCTTTGGCTGGTCACAGTCCTCCACTATCTTTGTGAATGGACACCTGCACACAAAGAGAACAACACAAACACAAGCGTGAAATCTAATAAATGCAATTATACATCAGTCAGGAAGGATATAACTCAACATCAATTATTACAAAGACAATGAGAGTGGAACCATAATGATAGTCATCTATTATTAATAATCAACAAAGGAGAATACAACCAGAGTCCTGAAGTCAAGTCCTCCTTTGGCTGGGTGCTCAACTACACAAGTCTTGCAAAGCTTGAAGGGATGTGGAACAAGCCTCTCTCTCTTTAGTGACAATATCTCCTCACTTAGGTTAAGCCTTATGGACATAAAGAAGGATCTTGCAACTCTAATCTCTTGATATCTTCCTTTCAGCACCAGTATTACTACCACTAGCTTGCTCAAGGCATAGAGACAAGCTTTTATAGATGAAAGGGGAAAAGATAAGATCAATCACAACAATCATGGATTTGGCTTCATCACTTGGAAACTTCTATGGAAGGGTGGAAAACTACTTCCCATTCAAGGAGATTTGAAGCCAAACCATCCTCACCTAACATAGATTCAGTTGGTGAATGAGTTGGAGAGAACTTTCGGAAGTTGATTTGTGAAAAATTTTTCCCAAATAGGTTGGCGCGATTGCGACTTTGGGACAGAGCGCTAATAGCGCGCCCCTTTTGGAGGATTTTCCCCATTGGCGCGGGAAGAACACAGTGAACCCGCGCTAATGTAAAAAGGGATATTTTTATGGGAAAGATGTAGGAGATGTCTTCAGGGCATATGAAGCTCATATTCAGAGGGGAATGATGCAAGTGGTTTCAAGTCTTGTCACTTCTCACAAGTCCCGGAATGAGTCCTCCAAGGTGTAGGAGAGGGGTAACAGGGACGGTGACAAACGGTGACAAATTACTGTGTAACAAGGGGTGCATGGTCAAAGAGTCAAAAGAGTTAAAGATTGGGGGAAAATTTGAGTGTTTTCATAGCGTGCGGCACACACACCAAAGAGCGCGGCGCACTCACTGTGCACGACGCACATAGGGCCCACCCACTATGTAAATATAACATTGGTGCGGCGTGTACCCAGCGCGCGGCACACTAGGCAGAGCACACGACACATAGAAACATAAGGCCCAGAAACTATCCAATCTACCTAAAACTTTTGGATGCTCCTCAAATTTGATAGGTAGGCCATCTATCTCTGTTCTTGAACCAAAATTTGAAAGGGATAGCATGGTGGTAGGGGTATAAATCAAGTACAAACATTTTTATAAAGCCAACGAAAGAGAAACAATGGAATCATGATCCTAGGGTTTATGCTACAGTGACAAGGCTGCCAATATGTTTCAAACCATCCCAAATACTTGATAAATTTCTCCCTTTAAACCCCTATTCCTCTTTTCATCATTTCCCTCCTAAACTCCCCTGACTTATTGTCCCCTTGGTGACAAATTTGCAGAGCATCTATCAGTTCAGTGATTTCAGAGGGTAGCAAAGAAATTCAGGGTACAAACAGCAGCAATGGCATCAGAGATTTTGCCAGATTATGAAGGGGAAACCCACAGTGATACAGCTTCAGGGGAACAGGCTCCCCGGAGACCTAGGAGTGGCAGACATGTCAGGGATGAACCAAACACACTCACTGAGTTACAGGCATGTCCTCTCGCTATGTCTTGTTTCCAGCACTTGGCATGTTTCGAATTTTGTCAGAGGGTGGGAAATGTTAGAATTCATCATGAGTTGGCCCACCTCTTTACACTTCACCTACATGGAGGATAGTCTATCTTGGTAGGGGTCACTTTCACATTGACACCCGAAACCATATCATTGGCAACAAGCATACCAAATGTTGGAGAGAAGTGGCACAAGAAGATGAAGGTGGAGAGGGAACTTTATGAGCCTTACATAAAGGCTAGTTGTTTGAGTCAGCTCACGAGAGTTTTCCCATTCAGATTTCTGAGAGATGATTATGTCCCGCTCATGAGATTGATCATGAAATACTTTAGTTGTGAGGGGAGGTTTTCTTGCATTTATGCCTATCACATCAGGTTACTCATGCACTTCACCAAGGTGCGCATGATGAACCTCCCATTTTTCATTTGCAGAAACATAGAGAGGATGAGAAAGTTCATGTAGCACAAGACCCCTCTGCAGCATCTCAACAGTGTATATCACTTTGCTCTCATCCAGATTTTGGTGGATCATCAGTTGGGATTACAGGGCATTACTTGGGAGGACTTTATCTCACGTGACTTCTTCAGCACCCCACAGGTAGTATCAGAGGCAAAACATGAGATAGGTGGTCCTTCTCATCAGCATGAGCGCCATGAGACCACTGTGGTGCCATTTTCCATCACATATCAGAGAGGCTATTCGAAAGGCACCAGGCCTTTGTTTGTAGCAGCAAAGTGAGTGTTATCTCCACCTGGGGTGGAAGGGGCCTCGCTTCCAGCATCGACTACATAGGTATTGGACAAGGGCAAGGAGCCCATGCATAATGAGGGGCCATCAGGAGCATAGGAGACTGGTGTCATCCTCGTTCTGGATGAAGAGACAGAGGCAGAAAATGCCAAACTTAGGAGACACAATACATAAGCTCCTCTACGTTGATCATCAATATAGCAGCATCAATAACAATAAAACATCAAAAGCATTCACACATTAACACAGTATGTATCCTGGGGAAAGCATCTCGCTAAAAACCCCAACTATCTGTATATTAATGATTGAGTCATGTAACATTACACAGCATAATACTTCTCACAAGTATCTCCACCTCTGTTACACACAATACAACTCAGATCTGAACCAATCACTGGCTCAAATCTCCTTCGCTGCTTGCCTGCCTCCGCTGCTCAATACCTGCTCAAGAACTTTGATAATTCCAAGGAAACCACGTATTTCCTTGGCTAAATCACGTGAGCACAAGCTACAATGTGGGAAAATATGTGAGCAAACTCATTGGCATACTCAATCCCTTGATTGTGCAAGATCTGATGCATAACTATAGTCACAACTGATAGCAAGCTGATTCTCTAACACCTGTCCCTGCTGAACTGAACATGCACTGACATGCAACTGAGTTAACTGATGTATTCATTAGTTGTATTATGAGTTAATAACTTGTGAATTAATTAATAACTAATTCACCCAACTCATCTCTAGTCTATTCGCCAGTTAGACTAAATACAACCAGTTTAACAAAGCTAAACTGAACACAACTCCATCAACTGCACCTCCAGTCCACTAAACTCAACTCACTTGAGTTCTAACTGAAGTCATGCATGCAAATATTCAACTAACCCATAAGAACCACGTAATTCCTTCATGCAATTGCATGTGCCACATCCGTAGCTCGAACTGAAGTGCTCCAAGATAATAAGACAAAGTTTATAGTCCAAATATTATTGTGAGATAATAATATTTGACTTTTCTAATTTTGACAGCCAGTCTAAAAATAGACTTGATCACTCACACTGTGATCACTCACACTTTCATCAAAAATAGAAATCCATCTATTTTTCCAACTTGATCAATCATCCATAAACAACAACCTGCAATCCATAGACATGATCCATATGTCTTAAAATAGACATAGTCTAAAAATAGACTTGCGCCAAAAATAGCCTGCGGGCCCACTTAGTGAAGGCGACTCTTTTCACTAAGCTCCA
Organism: Pinus taeda; assembly: GCA_000404065.3. NCBI lineage: Eukaryota > Viridiplantae > Streptophyta > Pinopsida > Pinales > Pinaceae > Pinus > Pinus taeda. The sequence goes on from APFE030899617.1 coordinate 341,734, forward strand.
TCATCTTGTTGCAATCTCAACACGATTTACTAAATGCATGGGACACTTGGTGGAGAGTAGCAGCAGAAACAAAAACAATAAATTTGCCCCTTCTGGTCTCATGGCATATATGGCTCAAACGTAATCTCATAATCTTTCAAGACAAGCCAGTAATCTGGAATCTGATCCCTCCGAAAATTTTCTCGGCGTTTGAGGAGTTACCTGCAAAGGAGAATTACAACAGACCTAGGATGATAAGACAGGCGCAGATTGACAAGTCAATTCCTTGGGCCTATTTTGATGGGGTTGCTCAACCACATGGTTGTGGGGGTGGCATCATCTTCCATCTCACCAAATCACACTCCTTCCAAATTAGTATGGGATTAGGACATGGAACAAATAATCATGCAGAACTGATATATCTCTAACACCTTATTTACTTTGCTATCCTCCAACATTACAGAAAATTACAAATTTTTGGGGACTCACAGAATGTGATTGACTAGTTTAACAACACTGCTACTTGTAATGCTTACACACTGAGATCTATTATGGATGAGATTTTTTTTTTTAAACATAATTTGATCAAATTTCTTGCTCTCACATCTACAGGGAGCGAAATGAAAGAGCAGACAAGCTTTCAAAAGAAGCGACGAATCGTCCTCTAGGAGAATGGATGATCATAGAACACGCTCAAGCAAGAACATATCGGTACTTCCACAGGCCATACATTGACAGGGAACTTCAGAGGGGGAACAACCCCTAATTTTCAAAATTTTTGCTTATAATTTTGTTATTTTTGCAGTTTTGCAAATCGATGTAAATATTACAAAACAGTCATCACCTTCTGGGTGACATTTGGATTTTCTAATTTGGTCTTGGACTAGCACAGCACACCCCTCAGGGTCTTATTGTAATTATTTCTGATCTTTGACAGTGGACTTTGGCCACAGTACAGCATATGCCCATGGGCATCTACAGCATGTAATTTCACCTATAATGAAATTATGAATTTTCTTTCAGGGAAAAAAAAAATTATACTAAAGTGTAAAATTAATTATTTAAATGTATAGATGATGTGCAACACATTAATAAATTAAATTGCATAAGATTTGCATAATATGTACAACACTTCAATTAATTAAATTGCATTAGATTTTCACAACATGACCAGTTATTAGTTGTATGGTCAAGAACGTATGCGTTGTCATTTTATATGGATAGTAATTTTTGTAATTAATTCAAATCATATGCCACAAGGTTCACATTAATTATATGATGGTGAAATTAAATTTGATGTTGATTGCATGATGGTGGTTATACAAACCCAATAATACAAATGGTCATCGTGTAGTGTATAATTACATAAATGGTGGCTATAATTTTATATAGATGCAAATTGATCTGAAAATGGGGCACTAAAGGCTTCTTGTCAAGCTTACAAGAACCTCCTCTCCCACTTCCAAAGCTTAAATATTCCCAAGATATTTTGATTAACCAATTGGGGAATTAATAATGCTTGAAAATAGGTGTATGTTGGTGTTTGTTTTTAACTATTCAAACGCCTTAAGTTATGTTGTTTATCTTGATATGTAAATACATATAACGGTAAAATAGTGCAGCAAATAACAAACACATAAGACAGCAATTTAATTAGGCGTTCACCCAAAACTCTTGGGCTACATCTCCGTGAGCTCTAGTCAACTCAACTAAGCTCTCTAATATTATGGCATAAGTTCTTTTACAAGCTCCACGCTCAACTCCACTGGTTTACATAGAACACAATGGGCTTAGAACACCATCTTATCCCTGGCTCTGAAGCTTGCGGGCTTTCTGGCTCTGGCTCTCACTCTGGCTCTCACTCTGGCTCTCACTCTAGGTCTCAGCTCTGGCTCTTGCTCTCGCTCTCGCTCTAGCTCTTGGCTCTGGCTCTGGCTCTGGCTCTTTGGCTCTCTCTTGGCCTTTGCGTACCTCTATAATTTGCTTGACCTCCAAGAGACTCTTTAGCAACCTTTCAGCAACCCTTTTCAGCAACTTTCAGCTCTCTCTGATTTTTCGCTCGACCTCCAAGCAACTCCAAAAACTCTCTCAGTTGCCTGTGCTTCCCGCTACCTTGTCAATTGAGCTCTCTGGCTTTCTTGAGGCATCCTTCTGGCTCTGTGGCTTCCCCAGTCGTTTCTCTATGAGTAATCATTCATCTGCGGCTCTGCGACTGCTTCTTCTCCTTGTCTCTTCGACTGGCCATCTAGCTCTGTGGCTCTGTGGCTCTCTCTGCGTTAAAAATGCATCATTGTTTATAAAAACACCCGCTTGTAGCATGGCACAATGATCAGGGGAAGTTAGAAAGGAATTGGGGCCTTCCTTCAGGCAAAACCCGAAAATGGAACAAAATTCCAATACACATAGTTTTACCGAAAATACACTATCAGGTGAGAAATCCGGACTTCAAATTATATGAAATCACCCCTATAAGCCCATCGAGTCTACCATTCTATCGCAAATGCTATCGCATGGCATAGGGCTTAAAAACCCAATACATGGATAATACACAGAAAATCCGAAAAACCCAGATTTCAAAATTTATGCAATCGAGCTTATAATTCCCATCGGGTCTGGCCCTTATTGTCTTATTGCAAGTCGCGTGCCCAATGGCCCTTTGTATCAGGGATCACTAATCACCCGATTGTCGATCACCGATATCGCCCATTGCGTATCCCATCGGCGAGGTCCATATCCCTGCTCCTTCGATCGCCGATTATCGCAATCGCATTATCGCATTATTGCAATCGCCAAGTCTGAGGTACCGATATCACATACATGCTTGCCTCCACTGCAACGAGTCGAAGATTATTGATCGGGGGTCCTTCCACCCTTTGAACCTTTTGCGATGCGATTTTTCCTTTATAAGGCCTTTTATGCCATTTTTAGAAGAAATTCCTCCTTTTTCAAAGGACAAAGGCAATCTTCCTTTTGCGATAATTTCATCATCTGAAGTCCGTTTTAGTCCATTCAAATTGCATCAGATTCAGAATGAAAAGATCTATGCAATGGGACTATTTCCAAGAGCAGCCCTTGACTTTGATTTTCCTCTATGAGGAACACTTTAGACTTAAAATTCTATCCAAGATCCATTTTGGATCACGCCTTCCCACTAAAAGAACTTTTGGTCTCCAAAAGACTAATATACTGATTTGAACAGTAAATGAAAGTAATAGCACCCTCTTCTTTCAGCCTCCATACACTTGCCTTGCATAGTGCCTCTGAACCAAAGCCTTTGACCACTTTCCTTCCTGGATTTGTTATTCCTCCTGGGAAGAACTGTTTTCCTCCTTGACTTCATGCAGAACTCCTACTGAGATGATCACAGAAGGTAGTTTGAACTTCTCTTCCTTGATCATTGATCCAAGGTGAATCAAACAAATGTGAAGTTACATTTTCTTCATAATATTTTCATTTGTACATGTTTGACAAGCTATCAACAACAACTGTAAACAACAATAGAAATATAGACAACAACGGATGGCCTAAACTCCTGCTTCAACAAAAGAAACAGATTTCACATCTTGTAAACACCTCCATGTCTTACATCTACATACAAATTATGGACTAGATACCAAGCCCACAAAACATGCCTTTAAAACAAATGACCCTTCAATTCAAGCATGTGGAAAAGATCTCAAGGATTCTTTTCGAAAGATGAAACACTTCATCATTATCTCCATCTTGGAGACCAAATCAACTTTTCTCAAGTCAATATTACATGCATGTTTACAACAAAGCAATCAACCCTTCAAGTTAATTACACATACATGTTCAAATACAAGGAAATCATCAACATCCCTGTGTTCATGCATCTCAAGCTGATGCATGCATTTCATCCTTCAACTTTCGCTTAAGTACTTTCAAAGCTGAAATGAATATAATGTTGCAGCAATAAAGTGAGTCTCCTGCTCAACTTTTCCATTCACCTCCTTGGTAAAATCCTACAACTTGCATTCCATTAACAAATAAATGCAAATAGATACATCAAATCAAAAGACATGCAATCTTTAATTGGATAGAACTCTAACCATTTCTTATCAATCCATTTCAAAGGTGCTACCTTTGTCTGCACATCAGCATCAAAATGTGAATCATCCTAAAACACATCATTCATGGAAACTTCCTTTCCATTTCTACCATTTTCTCTTTCCACCTTCTTCAAGTTTTGTGGAAGCATTGTTGGACTCAGAGTCCAACATTTTGCAGCAAGATGTCCTTGCTTATGGAAGTAAGTGCAACATATGTGCATCCTCTTGATAGCATGATTTGCCTTGCCCAATGGACCTTTGGCTTCTTGCTTCCTTTCCTTCAAAAGTTTCCTGTATGTGGCCATTCTCTTCCAACATCTAGAAACACTATGGTTATCCAAACCACAAAAGGAACATGCAACTCTTTTCCAATGCTTACATGGAAATTTGTCATGCTTTACATAATCAAAAAGAATATAATTAGAACCGGATTTATACCTTTCTCTTTCACCTTTATTGCCTTCATGAGGAGGTGAATCGAATGAAGAATTGGCTACCTTTGGAACACCATCAATCTCTTCAAGGTTGTCAGAGTTTCCACAACTCTCTGGTTCAAGTGTATGCTGATGAACACCTGCATCTTGCAAATGATGTTTCAAGCTATTGCATTCTCCACAAATACAATCTTCACACTCTTGAGGTAGAAGACTTGAAATGAAACTCCTTCTTGGAACTGTTTCAATGGCCTTCATGGCAACTTTGGAACTTTCTCCATAAGACTATCCATAGCCACGACCTAAATACTTAGGCCTTTCCTCAACCATTATTGGTTCAACAATACCCTATGCATGTTTACCCAAGCCTTTTCCTTCATAGCCCATCTTGGACATTAACTTGGACCCTATGCCTCTGGTATGTTTTTCAAAAGAACCAATATAAACATTCTTAGAGGAAATTAAAGACAAACAATAATCATTTACCTCTTCTTCAAGTTTATACTTGACTAAGGATTCCTTGGCAACAAAGAGTTGTGTATCCAACTCATGCATCCTTTTCAAGTTCATATTTGCAATATGAAGTTGCCTCTCCATTTCCTACAATTTTTCAGAAAGCAACTGCTTCTCTTCCTCCACGGAATTCAACTGCTCTCTAGGTATGCTACTCTTCCTTCCATCCTCATACATTTCTCTCACCATATCCATCATGGTGAATAAGTCTTGCTTCTTGTCTTCATCAAAGAACCTTGTGAAGAAAGAAGAAATTGAGGAATCACTTGAAGAAGTTGTCATTATGCCAATGAACAAAAGAACTTCAAACAAGATTAATAAAGAGCTTATTCAACAACCTTTTGCAACAAACTTCTTGTGCTTCAAGGATTGCCTTGAGGTCCTTTGGGATAAGAAGAATGCCTTCAACCCTTCTTCCTTTTTATCCTCTCATGGACTGAGTTATCAATAGCTTTCCCTTCACCTCTGCAAACTCAAACAATTGTCAGTCTGCAAACAAGCATGCAATCAACCTCTGACTGTTTAAACACCTTTCAAACAAGCAATATTTGCTCTGTCAATCAAGCATTCTGGTCTGATACCACTTGCTCTAGTATAACCAACTTTGATATCACCTTCCTGAAGGTGTGGTTAATCAATCTCAGGCTCTGATACCACCTGATCTAAAAATGGGGCACTAAAGGCTTCTTGTCAAGCTTACAAGAACCTCTCCCACTTCCAAAGCTTAAATATTCCCAAGATATTATGATTATCCAATTGCAGAATTAATAATGATTGAAAATAGGTGTATGCTGGTGTTTGTTTTTAATTTTTCAAATGCCTTAAGTTATGTTGTTTATGTTGATATGTAAATACATGTAACAGTAAAATAGTGCAACAAATAACAAACACATAAGACAACAATTTAATTAGGAGTTCACCCAAAACTCTTGGGCTACGTCTCCGTGAGCTCTAGCCAACTCAACTAAGCTCTCTAGGATTATGGCATAAGTTCTTTTACAAGCTCCACGCTCAAATCCATTGGTTTACACGGAACACAATGGGCTTAGAACACCATCTTATCCCTGGGTCTGAAGCTCTCAGGATTTCTGGCTCTGGCTTTCACTCTGGCTCTCGGCTCTGGCTTTGGCTCTGGCTCTGGCTCTGGCTTTGGCTCTGGCTCGTGGCTCTGGCTCTCTCTCTCTGGCTCTGGCTCTGGCTCTTGGCTCTAGCTCTGGCTCTCTAGCTCTCTCTTGGCCTCTGCATGCCTCTATAATTCACTTGACCTCCAAGCGACTCTTCAGCAACCTTCCAGTGACCCTTTTCAGCAACTTTCAGCTCTCTCTGGTTTTTCGCTCGACCTCCAAGCGACTCCAAAAACTCCCTCAGCTGCTTGTCCTTCCCGCTACCTCATCAATTGAGCTCTCTGGCTTTCTTGAGTCATCCTTCTGGCTCTGCGACTTCTCCAGTCATTTCTCTACGTGTAATCATTCCTCTGTGGCTCTGCGATTGCTTCTACTCCTTGTCTCTTCGACTGGCCATCTGGCTCTGTGGCTATGTGGCTCTCTCTGCGTTACAAATGCATCATTGTCTATAAAACGCCCGCTTGCAGCGTGGCACAATGATCAAGGGTAGTTACAAAGGAATCGGGGCCTTACTTCAGGCAAAACCCGAAAATGGAACAAAATTCCAATACACAGAGTTTACCGGAAATACACTATCGAGCGCAAAATCTGGACTTCAAATTCTATGAAATCGCCCCTATAAACCCAACAGGTCCGCCATTCTATCGTAAATCGCTATCGCATGGCGTAGGGCTTAAAAACCCAGTAGACGAATAATACACAGAAAATTCGAAAAAACCCAGATTTCAATTTTTATGCAGTTAGGCTTATAATTCCCATCGGCTCTGACCCTTATCAGCTTATCGCAAGTCGCGTGCCCAACGGCCCTTTTTATCGAGGATCACCAATCACCAATCGCCAATATCGCCCATCGCATATCGCATCGACGGGGTCCATATCCTTGCTCCTCCGATCGCCGATTATCGCAATCGCCAAGTATGGGGTCCTGATATAGCATACATGCTTGCCTCTGATGCGATGAGTCAGAGATTGCTGATCGGGGGTCCTTCCGCCTTGGCCTTAAGTCCGCCCTTTGAACCCTTTGCGATGCGATTTTTCTTTTATAAGGCCTTTTATGCCATTTTTAGAAGAAATGCCTCATTTTTCAAAGGACAAAGGCAATCTTCCTTTTGTGATAACTTCATCATCCGAAGTTTGTTTTAGTCCATTCAAATTGTATCAGATTCAGAATGAAAATATCTATGCAATGGGACTATTTCCAGGAGCAGCCCTTGACTTTCATTTTCCTCTGTGAGGAACACTTTAGGCTTAGAAATCTGTCCAAGATCCATTTTGGGTCACAAATGGTGTGGAAAAAATGGAAAATGGTACAAGTGATAGAGGACAATATGATGGTGGCTACAGGTGGTATAGTTTTTGCAAAATAGAAAAATTTATTAAAATGGGAGTGGATAAAAGCTAATGGTCTTTTTGTTGCAAAAGGAAATGAACTTTCTATTAGAAGTATGTTCTCATTGATGGCAAAGAAAAATAAGATGATGGCAAAGGCATAGATAGATAGGTGGTTGTAAGAAAGATGGTCAAGGTGCAGAGACTTTGAAGCCATTTTTAGTTTAGCAGATCAGCGTAAGAGTACTTGGGACCCGCCCAAACAGATATATATTTGAAAGAGCTTTCCAATGGTATATAAAAAATTACAAATGGGATGTTGGATCATAATTTATTGTCAGTCAAAGTTGTAGCCCTAAATATGGTGGTAGGGTCAAATTGGTGACGGACTTGGCAGTTGGAAAAATTTGGCGAAGCACTAAACCAATTATCGAGCAAACGTGATTGGACAACACTGCAGCAGAGAGAATGTTGATTGGCAAAAGGAAGCGCATGGTGGATCCCATGTCCACGCATTCATAATTGAGTTTCCCCGAGTAGTGCAAAAATGTGTGCAAAGGTGAACTCCTAAGATGACAAGGCAACAGGAGGATGTGGATAAACAACGTAGCAAATAGAGGAAGTGGTGATTGGTACACAATGGCACGGGAGATCCCCATGGGACAGCTCACCCTAGGAGACCTTCCCCGGAAGTAATAAAGTTGTGCGCTAAGGTGAACTCTTGGGATGACCTAACTCTGAGAGGAAGTCAGCAGACATAAAAGGCATTGATTGGCAGAAGTCTATAGTGGGAGGTCCCCATGAGACAACTCATCCAAGGAATCCTTCCCCGAAATAACCAAAGGGATGTGCAAAGAGTGAAACCTGGGATGATTATGCATTGGGCAGACGTGACAGAGCAAGTCAGTACAGTCATAACATTATTGATTGGTGAATAACAGACCTATATGTAACATCTCATCTCGGAGGTCCATCCCTGGAAGAGTTAAGGGCAAGAAAATTTTGAAAGAGCCAGGATGACGCAAGGCCAGGCAACGTGGCAAAATACTCAACAGTAAAGAAAATGGATTGGGACCCTCCAAAATTTTAACAAAGAAAATCTTCAAAAAATAAATGCTCGAGACCCCTTTGCCTTCATACTCTTGATGACATCTGGCTATTGGCTTGTATAGATAGCGTGGTAGCCACAAGACTGATGACATCATCACAAGGGTGATATGTGGCATGTGTTTTCGACACTTTCAGGTGGCTAAGTGGGCCAAATTCAAGTGACACATGTCACCACTCAGAAGGAATTCAGGGTGACTTAGCACAAGGACAAGGTGGCAGATAGCATGGAAGTACAAGTCACCCGAGCGAGCATTTGATTGGTCCACGAGTCTAGCAAAATGTCCCATTAGGACACATCATCCTGAATTAGGGACCCCATAGGTTTCAAAGTTAGTGCAAATGGAGACTCTTTGAGCTTACTAGACTTCGGGAAAGGTGGAATATACGGTGGCATATGGAGCAGAGTCGAGAACCAATAACGAAAGCACTCAGGTCATGTCACCCTAGAGGAGTCGCCCTGAAAGAAAATAAAAAGTGCATGTTATGATTACATTGGGATGACAAGACTCCAAGACATGGCAGTGAACATAGTGACAGCAAAGGACCAATGGTATAGGCACACAAGGAAAGCGATGGACCCACATGACACGTAATCCCGAAAGAGCAACCCTAGAGGAACATTATCGGCAATAATGCAAAGGTGCTCCACCAAGTTTTTGTTGAGAGAGTTTTTACCTAGGAAGAGGTGAGAGATATAGTTCATCACAAGCACATGGTTCTGTGCAAATGTGAAAACTGATGGTGCAACAAGATATATGAATGGTGATGAGCCCTCGATGCTTAAAGAATTCGACCCAACTGGTGGTTATATACAACGATTTTTTGGTTAAGTGCTCAAGCAAATCTACAGTGTTGATTAAACACCTACGAGCATATAAAAGGACTTAACTTCCTGCAGGAGTCGGCAACTTGGTTAATTTGACATTTATGCCAAAAAAATGGTGTTTTGGAGTTAAACCAACAGAGGATTAAAAGGAATGAATGATTTGGCATCGTTATTAGTGGAATGGACGTATTTGGAGGTTGATATGGTAGAATTTCTAAATTTGGAGGTCAGCGAAATTCAGAAAAACCTCTTCGAAATTTTGTAAGATTCCATAATTGCATAATTGAGCACTTTAACTCAGGTTTTCTTGCAAAGACAAGGGAGGAGAGTTTGAAGACTTATTGTGGACATCGAGAGGACATTCCAAAAATAGAAAAACACGAATTTAATGAGATTAAAACCTCTGAAAAGTTAAATTCAAATGCAAGATGGCTAAAGTTTAAAACAAAAAATATCAATCCTAAATTATTTATAAGCATAATCAAATTTGCAAGATGAAGAGTTAGTGTGTTGGTTACGGATCAATGTTGTTAGTGTGTATGGTGAATTCATCAGTGATCAAATATTGTTGAAGGTGTTTTTTGGTGTTTTTGGCGAGTGGTTGAAGAGAGAAATTTATTTGTTTGTGAAAGGAAGTTGCCTTCATGATTTGAGTTTGAAAATTGTATGAAATATGACATTGAGGTCAAGCAAGTGGCAGCTTGCAGATCAGTGGTTGTAGCTCCTTCTAGTAGTGGTTGATAAAAATTTATGGGTTGGAGATCCTTTCAGTGGTTGCTGATAAAATAGGGGTTGTAGCTCCTTTCAATTGTAGCTGATAAGTCAAGAAGTAGTAGCTTCCTTCTGGTTGTAGCCAATGAAATTTGTAACAAGAAGTAAAAGCTTACCTTTATTTAGTAATTGAAGAGAAGTTGAAGAATTTATGCGTTCTATTTGTGCTTCTTGTGCTTACTCTTGTGATGTTGATATGAATTGCCATTGAAGCACTTATTGGTGTTCTAATATTGTTGTTTAGTAAAATAAAGTTTTAAATTTCCTACAATACTAATTCACACCCCACTCCTACCCCCACTCCCACCCCCTCTCAGTGTTGTTCTGGTTTCTAACACTTTCACCAAGGGTCTGGTGGCTAGAGGCCATAATCAAACTTTGCTTTGATACCAAATGAAGCAAATCAATCTAATTCATATCACAAATACCCAAAATAAATGAAATAACATAAAAGAATTCATCTAAATTTAAATATTGTATTGAATAAAATATGAGAGATGATGATGGAATGATTGAATTGCAATGAGGGACCTATATAAGTACCGAAGTGGGTGTCATGTTCTTTAGTTGAGACATGCCAATTCATGAAAATGTGTATCTTCAATAATTATTATGTATTATTATTATTTATTTATATTTATATTTCTTTATATTTATGTTTATTACACAAGGCATTTGTTAATGTTTCCTATACAAGGCATTTGTTAATTTTTCCTTTGTCATTAGATGCCTCCATGTTTTTTTCATGCATACTTTTGTTTACCTATTGTTTTGGACTCATTCTCTCTTTTCCTTCCATTAATTTCATACTTTGTGATTTTCTTCATGAAAACTCGCTACTTTTTAGTCCATGATTGCAATCCCCGTAGGAGAAATATATCATATGCATTTTGCACTTCTTATTCACCATATAAATATCCTTTTAAATATTGTCATATCAATTTTTCACCATGCATTAGCTATCCCTGCCTAATATGTTTTGGAGTTCCTACTTTAAATTTCCTTGTCATGATCTTAACATGCAATTTTTATCTTCTATTTAATATTTAGTAACATGGAGGGCTCCCCTTAACTTAGATTGGCATTTTCCTCTTTTATTTACATATTTGGCTCTAGTGAGGGATGGATTTCGATGAGAAAATTTCCCATCACGTGGTGATTTGTTCGTCAAATACAATTTAAAATTTTACAAAATCGTTAAGATCTTTCCTTGAAACTATGAAGACGAGTAGGGAAGGTGTGAAAATCGTCAAATTTGACGGGTGGCTTTGTTTTGAAATTCCAACCCTGGCTCTAGTAAACTCTTGGCAACTCATTTTGGCAACTCTACGCTTCACAATACTAAATTTAGGCCTCTAGTTGGCTAGACCACTATAATTCGGTCCACAATCCCTACCCTATCAAGGTACACTCTCCGAAAAGTTTACATGGGTAAATTTCTCTTTTCTTCTTGATTTGCATTGCGTTGGAATGTTCGTGAAGTCACATATTGTTGTTCATTTTCTATTTTGTCTCTAAATAAATTAATTAGATGACCCAAATCCTTGCTTTCTCATTTCTCTAATTAGCTTATTTGTTACTTCAACCAAGCTACCCAACTTATTAGTATACCAATTTAAGATCATTAAACCATTAATTCCACCACACCATTAAACAAAAATAAACCAAAAAAATGAAGAAAGAAAAACAAAACACCTCTAATATTAAAAAATGAAAATGTAAAAAGTCTAGATGAACATCACAGGAAAATAGCTTGGATTCATTTTCAAGTATTTTCTCTTTAGTGATTGAAAGTATCAAATGTCATATATTGCATTTATGGTGTAACATTTCTATATAAAAATGCAAACAATCACATAAATAAAATAGTCCTTCAAGCTCAAGATTAGTTTATACATAGATGATATCAACTCAACGAGGATTTAGGTAGAGGGACATTTAGCAACAATGAAAACCTTTTGTAATGACAAAGGGATGGAAGTTATTATCAATAAACAAAGATGATCATATTTACACTATGAAAGAAAGATAACCTATGATAACTTATACCCAAGAATAAAGCATTAGATGTTCTAGAAAGCTATAAATACCTTGGTTTGGAATTCACTAAAACAATGAATTAGGAGCAATGTACAATGAAAGGGTACAAGGGAGATGAAAAATTAGAATTCCTCCTATAGAATCGCAACAAGATAGCGTAAATATGGGATTGGAAGATTATCAATTGTCTCTTTCATTCACTATTCACCCCAATGTTGTTGTGCAATGTGAGATATGGGGCCTCGTATCTCTAGTGTAGGTTGTTATGGTTGGAAAATGTACAAATCCATGTCGCAACTTCATTCTATAGAATAAAGACCACAACCTAATGTGAAATTATTCTAGCATAAGCAAGTATTTTTTCATAAAACAGAAGCACAGAGAAGCTTGATCCTATACCAACAAAGATTAGTAGAATGAGCAGGCATGCACAGCATGCAAATATTAGTGAAGAAATATTATAAAAAGGAGAAAAGAAACACAAGGTCTAAAATGCAAAAATTGGCTAGAACATTGTAGGAAGGAAATGCCCTAAAAAGAGAAGAACTAAGAAGACATTTTCATGACAATTATAAAATGGATAAGTCAAAAAGTAGAGTCGAAGGAACAACATTATATAAGGATATACAGTAGGACCCCAAATGTGAGAGTTTCAAGAATATCTATAAGTTAACATGCCATAGAAGAATAAACAAACTTTTGCTTAAACAAGAATAAGCTTGCAAAGATTGGATGCAAAATAGGACTTGAACACAAGCATGCCAAACATGTGAATCGAAGATGATTCAAATAGAGCAATGTGTCCTTATTGGTTGTGGTCACTAGAACCACATCAAGGAATGACACTAAAGTAATCAATGGGATAGAAGTATTTCAAACCAACTAATTGGAGATCATTAGGAGGAAAACCACTAAGATCGTGAACCACAAGTATATGCTCCTAAGATCAATTTGCATCCTAGAAAAGGCATATGGAATAGTACAATTATGATGGAGAGCATGGCATGAGGTTTTACCCCTCGCATATAGGGATTTTCTATCATGCCTTTCCCTCTAGTTATTATATTTCCCTTTACTTACAGCTAGACATTTACATTCAAAAGTTGGTAATGCAATAATGTGATCTTCACCACATACACTACTTGCTCTCGTGGACACTCGTAAAATATTATTCTATTATATTAGATTTTCTTTCCTTATTCCCCTTCTAGAAACACTACCTGTCATGCATAATTGATTGTCATCTTATTTTCCTTTGTATCCATTGCTTGCTAGCATACACCCACACATGATACATGTATATTTATTGCATCAACACAAGGCTAAGATGGGTCACTATATTGCTTAAGCTTGGTCTCATGGAAACAAGCTTAGCTTTTCATGAGGGTGAGATGAGTCATGTGATGGGCTTAGCTTTGTCTCATGGCAACGTCCTCCTCATGTCTAGGCATTTGTTCATGTTGTCATTATCATTAGACACCACCATGTTTTTTCATGCATACTTGTGTTTGCCTTTTCTTGTGGACTTATTCTCTCTTTCCTTTCCACTACCTTCACACTTCACAATTTTCTTCATAGAAACTTGCTACTTTATTGTTCACAATTGCAATCCCCTACCATGGGGATATACAATGTGTGCTTTTTGCATTTCATATCAACCATAAAATTGTCCCTTAAAGTATTGTTGGGGAATTTTTACCACGCATTAGCCACCCCGACGTACCTTGTGACAACAAGAAGGCCCTCCAACTCATCATTGTGATGACTTGTATGTGTTGGAGTTCCTCCTTTGAGTTCCTTAGCAATGATCTTAATGCACAATTTCTATATTCCATTTGATGTTTAATAACATAAAGGGTTCCCTTAATTTATACTTCGGGACTTTCCTCTTTCCTTTGCAAATTTGACTCTAATAGACTCTCGACAACTCATTCGGGTCACTCATTCACAACATTGAGCTTTGGACCTCTAGTTGATTAAACAATTGCAATTGGTTCCCCAAACATCCCTACACTATCAAGGCACATTCTATGAAGAGTCTACCAAGTCAAATTGATCTTCTCTTCATGCTTTGCAATGGGTTCAACAGTTTATTTGTAACAAATAAAATTTATAAATAATATAAATATAATGTAAAAGATAATAATCATAAATAATAGTTAGTTAAGCTAGTAATTAGGTTGAAAAGCATGTCTAATAGGACATGACTCTTCATGAAGAGACACTTGCTTGATATAAAGCAAAGCCTCTCGTTCTCATTGTAAATCAATTCATTCTTATTCTATTCATATATTTAACATAATATTTATATCTTTAATGGATATCTTTATATTCCTAGTTTTCTGAATAAATTAATTTATAGAAGGAACTTTGTTCTCTTCTATATATATAATTTATATTATATATAATTAAAAAAAATTTATTATATAAAAATTTTATTAAAAGAGCGAACAAAAAGAAAGAAGAGGAGAGAACATTTTGAGATATATATATATTTTTATAAGAGAGAAGTGGAATATATTTTATAGATTAAAAAAAAAAAAAAAAAAAAGAAGGATTATATAAAAAGAGAGGAAAAAAAAGAGAGAGAATATATCATATATTAAAAAAAAAAGATAATAGAAAAAATAAATAAATAAATTCTTAAAAAAAAAGGTAATTGAAAAAAATATTTAATATTCAAGAAGCAAAAATGGAGTCTAAGAAAAAGTTTTAACATTTTCTTACAAGAAGAAAATAACACTCCAAGATTTTACACTAAAACCAAATTCAATAACACCAGAAGATATCTCAGATATTTCAAAAATAATGTCTCAAGAAGGTAAAAAGGTATTACAAAATATGCAAAAAGAAATTGACAAAATCAATGTTGACAAAAATGAAGAAGTTTCTCGATTTAAAAACCATAGCGAAAAATTATTGTCGCAAATTAAGAAACTTAAAAAGGACAAGAAGTCACTAGAAAACCAAGTACAACAATTTATCAAGAACGAAGCATCAAATGTAGGAATTCAAGTTGATGACAAAATAACAAATACCAATCCAAAGAATATGACAACTCAAGAAGACAAGTCAGTTGAAGAAACGACACACGTAGATGTTGCAGTTCAAACAATGGACATCCAAAGTGAATGTTCCATAACCAATTCAACATCTTCGCCAGATGAAAATCTAAAAACACCATATCGACATCCGAATCACGAGAGTAGACCAATCAACCAGGCTACGTATCAATACCATTCAGACCAGAAACAACAAATTGATATTTCATATAATAGTGACGTAACATCAATTTTGTCTTATAATGACAAGTCGTTACAAAATTCCAGTGATCAGAATGCTATACAGAAGATTAATCTCGGATGGTCTGATCCCTTCTCAGTGCGACAATTTTGTTTGTCACTAAGACGATCATATTAACTTGTGTCGACGAGGATGACTATTCCGAGAGAGAAAGACGTTCGAAGCCAAAAAAGAGATCAAGCCTTTTTTATCGACAAGCTTTGAGGAGAAAACTTTTTGAAGAAGAAAGCAATGTAACAAATTAAATTTATAATAATATAAATATAATGTAAAAGATAATAATCATAAATAATAGTTAGTTAAGCTAGTAATTAGGTTGAAAAGACATGTTTGATATATAAGCAAGCCTCTCGTTCTCATTGTAAATCAGTTCATTCTTATTCTTATTCATATATTTAACATAATATTTATATCCTTAATGGATATCTTTATATTCCTAGTTTTCTGAAATAATTAATTTATAGAAGGAACTTTGTTCACTTCATTATTAGATTATATATTGTTCATTTTCTATTGTCTTTGCAAATAGATTAATAAGATGACCCAAAATCTTTGATTTGTAGTTTCTTTAATTAGTTTGTTTGTTATTTGAATCAAATTAACTCACATATACATCATAATTTATCTTTTTGAACCCATTAAACCACATCTCCAAATAGCTTATTTGTTACATTAATCAAACTAATTCGCATATAAATCATAATTAACATACTGATTTTAAATCATTATTTCCACTGCACTAATAAAACAAAGCCAACCTTAATATTAAAAATAAAATGTAAAAGTCTAAGACGAACATCCGGAAAAAATAATATGGACTCACATAACATGGACTCCTAAGTTAAAATGGATTTCTTATAATTAATAAACAAGTTGCACTCCAGCAATGGATGGTATCAAATGCCATGTATAACATTGCATTTATCTTGCAATATTTCTATTAAAAAAGTAAATAGTGACAGATAAAACCCAAGAAATTAAATCAACAGATTGTCATCGCTGCTGTTGCAGATTTAGCTAATTTGGTGCCCACAGGGCCCACCAGTGCAAACCCCCAATAAAATGCGCTAGTTTAACCTAACAAACCATTTACACTAACAAGTATGTAACCATTCGATTTTCCGGAAAAGTATTAGAAAAAATAAATAAATAAAATAGTTACAATTACATACACGGTTCTATAACCAACAAACATGTTATATGGTATGGGATGGGATATTGAAATTAGCCAAATATGTCTGGCATTATTACTATTTTGTGTCTGTGCTGTAAAAATCATATTTTCGTTTGTACTTCACACAATTCTTCAATCGTATGTGGCTGGGCAACCCCAGCGATATCCGGTACAGCAACAGGTTTAAGCTTGAAATGAAGGCTTCAACCTCTCTACAGGGAATGCACCTGTTGAGTAGCATTCCTATAAATGTCACATAGATAGGTAGATAAAACAAGCATTCTTATATGCACAACTCTTTAACCAGTATGCATGAGCTAAATTCACAACTCTTTAACTAGTGTGCATGATGCCAATTACAAATATTGCACTCCCTTAGCAAAAGCATTCAAACATCCGGATTCTTGATTGACATCAAGTTTTGGCATCTTTTACCTGCTATCAAATGAATTTTAAACTTCAGGGCAGATCCGTTACAATCTCTCCTTAACCCTTTGCCCCACTGGGAGAAAACCAAGCAAGAAATAATACTACATTAATGAGGACCAAATGATGTTTATCCTTCCGTTTACATAGTAGAATAAAGAATTAGAACTCTAAGTATGATTGGAAAATTGGCATTTGATCCATAAAACCGGCAATCCCCAACTGCTCTGCCTGTATCTCATCCTACATTAATTGCCATTTAACACCATAATATGTGGTTACAAACCAAGATGATTTTCATGGCAATTTGGCAGGCTCTTTCTTCACTGCAGACATTGCAAAGAACTCTGTTATAACTTCCAGTGGCATTCCCTTCGTTTCTGGAACTTTCAGAAACACAAACACCCAAGCAACGCAGCAGACTGCTGCATAAATGCCAAATACACCTTTAAGACCCACTGAATCCAATAATACAGGAAGAGTGTAAGTTACGATGATGTCGCAAATCCAAAATGTCAAGGAACATATCGCAATACAGACACCCCGAACACGAGTGGGAAATATCTCTGCGCATAGGATATTTGGTATTGGTCCAAAGCCCATGACGAAAAGGCAAATGTATGCAACAACACCAACACATGATATAGCAGCTTTAACCACAGTGCCCATTGTAATCGAGTTTGACACCACCAAAATCACAAGCGACAAAATTAAAAAAGGCATAGTTGTAAGCAAAAGTGTCCTGCACGCAGTTATGGCATTCAAAGTTAGGTATTATCTATGAAATATTAAGTATAAAACCCCTTGCAAGAAGTACAATAATCTATCAGTAGTGCTATTTCAAATTTACCTTCTACCGGATGTATCCATAAGCCACATGGCGACTCCAATACATGGAAGCATCAACAAACTTGTTAGTGCACTGATCAGAAGTGACGCTGAGTCCGACCCTATGCCCATATTTGCCAGAAGAACCTCTACACCTGCCTCTTCAAGAATTTGAGGTGTATAATATAGGACTCCATTAATACCAGCAAACTGCAAAATTAAATAGGATCAGAATATTATACGTGAAGCTAACCAGAAATCAGCATTAGAAGAAAAGCATCTCAACCTTATTACCTGCTCAAGAATTTGGATTCCTATTCCCACAATCAAAGCACGCTTAACTCCTCCTTCAAAAAGATCAGTCCAATTAGGGCCTTTCACGGCCGTTTCAGAAGGATGTACCATAGCAGGTCCTACTGGATGTTCTTGCAACAACTCTTTGCCATACAATGCCGGTTGACTTACTAAGGCTGCTGCTTGGATGGGTTCCATCTCACCTGGACCATGTACACTTGGTAGTGACATCATAGAAGCCCGGTGAGATTGGATGCCACTTTCTTGATGTAGATACATTCTTTTGAAAGTTCCTTCCTCGGGTCTGGCTTCTCTTCCCTCTGGTCCTGTCCAGCGCCAAGCCAATTGCCATCCACCTCCGATGCCCATGCTGCCAAATGACTCAGTTACACTACCATGACGATGCATGCTTAATGCACTACCATGAGCAGGTGGCAACTCCTTCACATCTTTTGAATTACCACGAGAGAGTGGGGCCTGGTCCCACCTCCCACTAGTGTGTCTAGAAAGCAGAGGACTGTGGAGATTTTCCTCAAGATCACCTGCAGCATCATCTGAACCATACCCATCACCTGCATTACCTCTTTGGACACTTTCTATGTCCCACTGATCATTCTTTCCATCATCTTGCCGTTCTGGTACATTATACATGCTCCCCAACTCAGGAAAGATAGTGCTGCGCATGCTGCCAGCATCTGGTAGATTTGTGACACTGCGAAGACTCCCAAAGAGTGTGACCATAGGATCCATAAGCGGTACACTTTGGGTCTCCACACTGCCATGCCTAGAGAGGAACCCCTGGGTTCCAGTAGCACTTGTGATTGGTTTGGCAATCCAAGAAAGACCCTCTTCTGGCCCATATAATTTGATCTGACCATAATCTGAAACAGGTTCGTGCTCATCCCCCAGATCTTCAGCAGGCTGAAGTATGTATTCTTCAATAGATGTGTCACCTCCTACTCCCAAACCTTCAACTAGAAGTGCCATTTCACCTGCATATAGAACAGAATATTAGCTTCCTTCTGATCTCTGAGTTTCTAATCCTATACTAAACCAAAATTTGACGTGGTGGAGGATTTTGTTTTTTACCACACAAAAGCATAGGTATTAAAAGCATGGTCCTGGGCTAACTGGCTTATGCAGTCCAAACAGAAGCCGTCATAAACTAGACAGCAGAAGGAATCATGCCCACATTGGGTGGCAGGTGATCTCCATCCTTGGAGACAATCCCATCCACCCAGCACAGAGTTTGGGTCAGCAACAATGGGCTCAGAGGACTTTTCTTCCACCAAGACAACTAGGGAAAGCAATGATGGGTTCCGGACCATCATTACCTTGTTCGGGCTCAGAGAACACTTCTTCCTCCAAGATAAGCTAGGGAAATCTGTGGGGTATTTTTCTTTCCTAGGTGGATGCAGGGGAGGCCAGCTATGGAAACTGTCTTTGTTCACAAACAACTCAGCCATCACAATGGCAAAGCCTCTCTTCAGATAATTTTGACTGGCGAGAATGAACCGAGGGGGTAAGATAATTGAAAGATCACTTACATGGAGGAAAATATGGCATAGCTTACCTCAACAACAATTTTTAAGGAAACTATTCAAACAATACACTATTCATTCTTTCATGTTTTACGATATTTTTCAGTTAGCATCCTCTTCCACAAAAAGATTTGCAATTTCCTTCACTGCTTCTTAATACATATGACTTTCAGAAGGGTATTTATTAGATCCTATTGTCCCTGTTTGAGGCATTCCATCGGATAGACCCATGGATTAATGTAACCTTTGATTCAATATCCCTGCTTGAGAGATTTTATCAGATAAGACTCCTGGATTGATTCAACATTTGTTTCGAGAAAAGCGTAGTCAAGACATTATACTACATCAGAGGAAAGCATTCGACTGCTTCAGGGTATCAAGATTGACTAGCATGGAAAGGAATCCCCGGTATTAATAAATTCCAAATGAAGACCGCTAATGTCAATCTTATAATGTCCAGACTAAATGAAGGGTCCAAATCTTAGATGGACCCTTATTAGTAAAGTGTAGAATGAAGACCAGACTTGACTAATGTTTGAAAAGCAAAAGAAACCATGTTGTCTATTGTACGAGTAAAAAACTACTCTCATGGTCCACATTAAGATGCAATGCAGATGAGTAGAGAAAAATTTTCCATTTTAAACCAACTATTCACTGATCAATGTAAATGTTAGACTAAGCTATAATTAACTGGAGAAAACATCACGACACCTAAAGTGCATTAGACTATAAACCAGACATGTCCGAAGTTTGAAGAGCAAAAGAAACCATGTTGGTCTATTGTATGACAAAAGATTGTCCTCAGGGTCCACGTTAAGATTCATGCAGATGACTAGAGATATTTTTCATTTCAAACCAACTATTCACTAATCAATTGTTTATGTTAGGCTAAGCTATAATTAACAGAAGATATTCAATAGTTCCAACACCTAAAGTTAAAATCAACATGACTCTCAATATCTAAAGCGTAGTGGAAGAGAGATTGAATCAAAATAACATGATCTCAAAACCAAGCCATCTCTTGGATGGAATAAATTTTTTGACTGCATGTAACAAAGATTTTACTGAACAGGGAACTACAAATCTCCACAGCTATGCTGCCAAGTTTGAACCACCAGAAGATCATCAGTCAATTTTGGTCGGTAATATAGGAAAAAAATTGTGTAAAAGCTAAGAACTACTAACAAAGCATATTTTAGGACAGCAATTGCACACTGAAACTACAAAGGCATTTTCAAAGCTTTTGCATAGGACTTTGAAAGGCCCCACAATTGGTTCAGGAGATAAAGCCCACATATATTGTAGTAAACAAAAGGCCATATTGATAACAAATCATCTAACAAGATTCTTTGAGAAAATACACAATCCAACATCAAGGAGCATTTTAAATCATTTGAAAGGAATCATACAAATTTCTATTTCATGACTGACAACAATCTATTCAAGCTCTCAGATCTGAACAAGCTGCTGAAAAAGTTTTTCCAGCCCTAGATTTTGAAGCGCTCTCTTGGTTTCTCTGATAATGTAGTAGGACACTAAGGGCATTTCTGTTAAGGGAACAGAGATATGGATGAACAAATGGAGAAATTTTCTTAAAGATGCACAAAAACCCAAAGATATGTCAAAGGGAATGTTTCAGACAGATCACTAGCATTAACATGGCTGGCACTTCAGTCAAGAGGTTGAACGTTGGCAAGAAAAAAGTCTGAAGCTATTTAATTAAACTCACCAAATACATTAATTTTTGGCGACCAAAGTCCTGCAGGTAGTGTCGTGTGGTATTTGGTTGATTGGTCCTCGCCAGGGATTGGTTAAACAGGCTTGATAGATGGCAGTGGCACTTGTGGAATAAGATCCAACACCTGTTGATAGTGGAGCAGCTCTATTTGGAAATATAGGTTTTGCAAGAAGGCAGGTTGGAGATTCTGGTCACTATAATGCAGTTGTTCATTGTTTTATGGATGACTTAGTAATAACTTGCATGAAGCTTTGTATTCTTAGATATATGCCACATTCGGCGAAGGTCCGGAAAACATCTTCTCCAAAACATCGGCAAAAAAGCCGGCTGGCCAAAAAAAATTAATTTCGACACGTCGCCAAAAAACCAGTGATGTTATCAACACTGGTATCAACATCAGAACATTTCAAGTGCATGACAATAATAATATCTAGGATTATTATCAATGCTTTTAGTTTTATCTGTGTGCAAGTTTCATGTGCCAACACGTTTCAAGTGACCGTTTCACTCATCATTGGGGTGCAAATGATGGAGACAATAGTGTAAATCCAAATACTGGATGAGGATGGAAATATCAAGTAAACCAGGAGAGTTGCTAATAGAAAGAGGGGAGGAAAGTTTTAAGGCTTACTCATTATCACAGCATGAAAGAAATAGTAATGCAGATGCTAACTGAGGATGGAAACAACGAGTGCACTGGGAAAGTTGGAAATAAAAAGTGGGGAGGAAACTTTGACACTACTCTGTCTCTCTTTCACACCCCAATGATGAGTGAAAGATTCTCTCGAAACATGTAAAAACAAAAAACTTGCACAGAAGGAGAGCCAAAAACATTGATAATAATTATGAGGTACTGAGAAAGAGTACATGCAAAGCATCCACGAAATACTAAAATCTTGTAAATTATGGAAGTCATATCCCGATAATACTCAATGCTTCTATGGCAGCTCTCGTATACAGCATCAGCATTTCTTCCCAGACTAGGCAGAATCTTCTTAAAGAACACCCAAGAAATTAAAGGAAAGGACAAAGTTTCTTACTGAAGCAGAACCTGGGAGGGGAATGAATCTCATTTGTTCAACAAAGTTGTTTGGGTGCAAAAGCAGGTTCCCAACATTCAAATACCCTAAGAGGTGGCAACATGATCTCCTGGTATTTCTTTCAAGGTTTCTTTCTATCCGAGTTGCTCTAAATTGTAGTAATCCACTGCAAAGTGTCTTTTAACATTGTATCAGAAGTTATAACTCTTTGGAGCAATAATGCCCATAGCTTCATTCATATATAAAGACAGATTTAAAAATCTAGGAAGAGTCCTCAAGAACAAAATGCAGTGTTCCTGTACTTGAGAGGGAACCACTACTACAACTATGGAAATAAGAAAAACAAAGAATAGAAATGAAGAGCTAAAAGAAAACAAATGAGTGGGGCCCGATGCACCTACACACCCAAGGGTGGATTGCACCTGCAAGTCCACATAATGGAGGAAGGAACCTCCAATAAACATCAATAAACTGGCTGATTGGAATGATAAAGTAATAAGAGATACAATTGATAGGGGAACACCCCTATTTACATCAATAAAGAGGCAAAAACCCTAACTTAATACATAAAAGTGGCCTTTTTACTAATGCTGGGATATAATTATTACTAAAATGCTTAGTGCTTCAACATCACTACAAAAGCAGGGGCATAGACAAAACAACTCACGTTAGATACATGTCCATAGAGTCTGATTATGTAGTTAGATACAAAACATGCCCACCCCCTTAAAAAAGTCATTCCCTCAAAGATGAGAAATCAAGCAATAAAATACTGTTGAACAAACCACTGAAAAAATAATAACAAGATGCGTTGCCGCCCAAATATAAATCCAAGGTATGTGGCATAATTGCACGAAAGATGCAAAAAACTGACTTTAAATTGGATAAAGCATTAAATTACCCCAAATTAGTAGCAAAATCCACGTTTTGGCCTCCAAAATAATTTTCAAGGAGTGTGTGCAAAGAAAATAGGGTGGACTTTATAAATAAGTGTCACTTGAATAATAGAGACCAAGATTTGGCATTTGAACCCCAATCCAATTATTCCAAATAGTACTTCTTAAAACAATTGAATTAAACACATTATTATATCTAAGGCATAAGAGAAGAAAGGAGGCACTGCCCTCTATGTTTTGAGAGTTGATGATCTTGGCTATCTAATTGGCTCATTCACTGGATCATTTTATCACACGTAACATTGATCTCTTGTTGATCCATGTGTTGATCTCTTGTTGATCAAACAATGTGTGAATTTCCAGCCCTCTAAGCCATGGTTTTGGATAAAAGCACTTTCAAATGTCATGTGAGTCACACTACAACGTCTATTCATGCAACACTCCTCTTTTTAGTTAATGGCTATCCAAGAGGAGTACTCTATAACATGTGTAAACTAGGGTGTTCCAACCAAAATGCTTCAAACTCCAAAGTGGTTTCCTCTTCTGGGAGACCCCTCCCTTCAATCTTGCAATCTGGGATTTGCCTCCTGCAAAGATTCCTCATATGCACCTCAAGAATGCCCTCGGGTTCCAAATATATTTCCCTTTCCATTTGTGAGAGGGATATTTATTTGAGCAACCATGTCACTTACTAATTTCTTTATTAAGAAGATATCATGGAGTCTCTCGTTAATGGGAATGCATAATGCATACACAACCTCCCTAACCTTTTCTCTCCTTTGTTCTTTTCAACACCAAAACTCTCTTGTATATCCACTTCATTTTATATACTCTTAGCCACATATACCCAGAGGATATCATCCATGAATGCATCAACTCTTTCAAAGTGCTTGTTGACTTTTCTATGGAACCTATATCATGGTCGCCTAACTCAACTTCAATAATGAACTTGAGCTCTAGCAAACCTTGACATTATCTTCTTTGTTCTCTTCAACTTCGAAACTCTCTTGTACATCCACCTCATTTTATATATTCTCTTAGTCACATATTTAGAGTTTAGTTATTAGCTAGACACTTAATTCTCTTTCAACTTTTCTACTTTGAACATTTGTCTAGGAGTTGCTTTTGCACTCCCACTTTTCACCTATACTAGATGTAGTATTTTAGTCCCATCGACCTACTTTTGTGATCATTTGTTGGACATGAGTTAAATTATCTTATCTTATTTATCATTCAAATTATATATTCAAAGGCACTAGATTCATCATCCTGCTAGAGTATTGCAACAAGCTCAAACCTAGAACAATCACTCCATGATGAATGATTGGGGAGAATTAGATATAGCATGCATTGAAGTTGAAGCAAGGGCTTCATCCATACTCTCATAAGCTTGATGTGCCTTAGGAAACCAATGAAAAGCATCCTTCTTTGTTAATTCAATCAAAGGATGGGCAACTGTGGAGAAAATTTGAACAAAGTAGCAATAGAACCCTACAAAGCCCAAAACTCCTCAAAGCTTCCAAAGGGTCAAACGAACCAACCACTTTTTAATGGCTCAAATTTATTTATACTCATGAGTGCCATTGTAGAAGGCATGGGTGAGAGCCACATGGTAGTGTGATAGCCTCTATTGCGCTCCTTCAATTTGCACAATATTTTGCGTTATTTAATCTATATTGGCTTTATAGAGCCAACATATATTGTGTGTATTATCTTGGGTTCTTCAGAGGAACCAGTCACTCTTTATGGCTTTAAATTATTTACATTTGTGATTACCAATGTAGAAAACACAAGGGAGAACCAAGTGGTAGTGTGAGTCTCCACTACACTCCACTTTGCACAGTGTTTTGGATTATTAAATCTCGATTGGCTTTATAGAGCCAACATACATTGTGTGTGTTGTTGTAGGCAGTGTTGCAAAAATCACGATTTTTTTGCTGAAACGATTAAAAAAGCGATTTTTTCATTTTGAAAAAATCACAATTTAATCCCGATTTTTTTGAAAAAAAAATCGCGATTTTTTGGGAAAAATCTTGAATTTTGCATTTTTTTAATTTAAATAAATAAAAATTCAAAGAAAAATAAATAAATAAAAGAAGCTGATTTTTTGTCAATTTTTACTGATTTTATCCCGATTTTTACGATTTTTTCCGATTTCAGGCCCTCGCTGATTTAATCCCGATCGCGATGTTCGCAACATTGGTCTTAGGTTCTTCTTATTACTCTATTTAAACATTATGCATTGTGTTAAGCTAACGTATTACTATACCTCTTTAATTATGAATGTATTGCTGATTTATATCTCAATGTGTTCAACAATCTCTTAACACTAGTCCCATTGTCAAACTTGCACTATACAATCATAAGCATCATAGGCCTAGCAAATGTAGTGAATGAGATTAGCTTGCTAGACACACTGGGGTGAACAAACCTAACATGAGAGAGGAGCCAACTTTGTGTAACAAACCAAGAAGAGTAAGTATATGTGATGAGACAACTAAGCATGATAGGGCTAATGGATATAAAGGATGTTGACAAATCATCTTGATAGAATGAGCGGAAATAGTTAACTTTAGAATGTTGGTCAAGCATGATAGACAAAGGGTGCATTGTAGAAATGAGTGGACCTGGTAAATGTGAAGGTTGAATGAAGCATGAAGGGCAAGGCTAACACTACCAGGCATGTTGGGCAAAGCAAACCTAGTGGATGTGACGAGTTGATGAACACAATTAATGTCATTACCCAATTAGGCATGGAAAAGCAAGCAAATCTAGCAAATGTGACAAATCAATTAAGCAAGGCAAAGCAAGTGAACCTAGTGGTTGTGATGAATCAATTAGATATGACAAATGAGACATGCTTATCGGACACAATGAATCGAACCAACTTAGAAAACAAGGGAATTGGACCATATTGAGTAACTATGAAAAGTCAACAAATTAACTGAAGCACACATGAATGAAAATTTTGATGAGAGCCCACTCTTTGGATTGGCTTTGTGAGAATGAATGAGTAAGAGAAAAGGGAACCTTGCTCTCTCAATGGTTTGCATTGACAAAGTAGAGCTCAACATAGTACTTTTGGATGTGTATGACGTCATTTTTGGCAATCCTTACTTGTGTAACCATGACGCCATCTATTGACAACACAAGCACCAATTCAAACTTGTTGAAGAAGGATAAGCACATTCAATGATAACACAAAAAGATCAACGCCACATGCATTAATTTCATCTAAAAGCTCATAGATACATCAAAGGCCTCAAGATAGTTTGCATTGCTTAGAAGCACAATTTCCATTAATCATGCACCCCAAGCCTTACTCCTTGGATTGGCTCAAAGGAATTGTGCATCCAACATATGTACAAGGTGAAGATTGTTATCTCAACAAATTACAGTGACAAACTAGAGCTCAATGTTATACCTTTGGGTGTGCATGATTTCATTTTTAGCAATCCTTACTTGTGTAATCATGATACCATTTATTGAAAGCGCAAGAACCAATATAAACTTGTTAAAGGACGACAAGCATAATAAATGACAGCAAAAAAAAAAAAAAAACCCAAATGCCCCGTCCATTAATTTCTTCCAAAAGCTAAGAGGCACATCAAGGCCTCAAAATAGTTAGAACTGCTCATTCTTTGACCAAAGAAGGCAAAAAAGTTAGCACTTTCCAATTGATCAAACATGTTTACGTGAATTGAACTAAACGATGAGAAGGTGGTCAAGCGAAAATGTTGTAATAACCCTATGAATGGGAGCATAAACAAGCTAAAAAACCACATAACATATCCCATGCAAAGAAATCACCATTTGTGATCATGACCTTGAAGAAATGACAGCCAAGATGAAAGTTGATTAGGAAACTATCGCAATAGAAAAAGAAAAGAAAGCTAGGTTTAAGTTTGAAATTTCCACAAGGGGTAAAAGATCTAAAATGCACCTCTTGGTACTTGTTCAACAAATATAATAAATAAATAAATAAATAAATGTTGCAAGGCGTAATCATAACCTCTCCTTTTTTTCAATCTTGCACAAGCCTAGGAGCTCAACTATCGTTGGAGAGTTTTAATAAAATAAGAGAAAGGAGATAAATATTGTAGTGAGGAGATTTTTGTACCATGACAACCTCCCATCTAATCTATCAAGCTCTCCTTATTTTCAACCATGGTATTGCAAAATCTATTAGACCTTAATACAATTCCTCCATTTATAATGTACTTAAGGGAAAAGTGTTAGATGAGGATTTTAAGCCTGTCAAGAAAACTTAGGAAGATCTTAAAATTTCATGGTAGATTACCAATGGCACCATTATTATTTATATCAAATAGGTCGATAGATATAAGGGATAGAAAAATCATGAATTTCCTTGTGGCATGCCCTAAAGGAACCATTTTCCCAAAATCCATTAATGCATCAACACATGTCAAGAATTCAAGTCTATTATATTCACTATTAACAGAGATTGTTAAAGAAGTCAAACCACAGTTTTAAAAATCGACTGGCTTGAATTGGTAACCAATCAAGCCAATTAGTCAAATAGGGTCAGGTAATGAACCCGTACAAAAACCTAGCTGGAGGGCCAATTTGTACTGGTTAGGTACCAAAGCAACCAATTTGTTAACTCACTAGGACAAACCAACCCTAAGCAACTCAATTAGATCTCACATGCATGAGGGGAATCTGGGACCCCAAGTGGCAGTTTTGCAAGTAGTGTTGGAGGAAACCAAGGGGTTGTTTTCCTCCCAAAATTGAACCCTTTAGTTATAAAACCAACCTTCCCCCTCCTAGACCTTAAACCTGAACAAAGAAACATAACTCAAAATCCAACAAACTTAATAGTTTTCACAATTTCAAGATTTGGGGGATTGCAAGTTTTCCATTTGATTCTGTCATGTATGAGGGTATGGGATTGGCATTTAATCAAAATGCATGAAAACAATTTATGTACCTTGATGTTGGTTCTATTGATTGTTGAAGTCCTATGATGTTGGTGGTATTAATTGTTGATATCCTTTGCCATGGCCTTAACAAACATGTACCCTTCACTCAAAGAAAAATAATTGGTTAGGCGTGCTAAGCTTTTTCTACCATATTACAAGTTTGATTTGAGGAATCCAAGTCTAAAGACTTTGTGCTAGATGATGTATGTGTAGCTCATGTTGATGATCCCATTTCCAGTAGTGGTGAATCAATGATGAGTTAGAGAGTGATCATTTTGATCAGTGATTTGTAGTAGGCCAAAAGCGCAATATCTTGTGCAATTGATTTTGGACTCTAGAAGCCATTAAGAGCCTCATTGATTATGTATTGTGTTGTTGATATGTATTGCACTTTGTGCCATTTTGATATATTCACCCTTACATGGTATATAGATGAGCAAACTTTGCCAATTTTGTCTCTAATGATTTGGAATCATGGTTTGAAATCTTAAAAATTATTTATTTCATTAAAAAGTAATTATTTTATCTATTATTTTTCAAATGGTTCGATCCTATTTAACCTAGTACCAGTCGGAAAGTTGGTTAGATAGGTAGACCAATTCAAAACCTGGTTCCAAGTTTTAAAACTAGGGGTAAAACATGTCCAAGTAGTTAAAAACATCACTATAAATTATTTCACAGATGGAAAGTTGCTATGTGAGAAATATCCTACCATGTTTTGGACCCCATGTATAACTATAACTATGCTTAGTGCATTGAGCATCAAGGCTTGTGAGAGAGCTCACAAAGGGAAAACTTGTTCAATCAACTATCACATGATTTGCAACAAACTTTATTTCAATGCGAAGTCATTCACCAAGTACTTGGCATTGAGACTGATGTTTGCTGGTTAGAAATGGCTAGATTGGAACAAACACACAAAATTGGATGAAGTGGTTATTCACTTCAACTCAAGGAAAACAAAAATGTTGGGTAAGGTTAAATTTGTAAATTGTTAGATTTAAATGTATGTTTTTTCAAGCTTCGCCTTGCAAAAAGGGTGATATTTGTTTTTTATGGCAGCATATTGGTGGATACATTATGGATCTAAAACACCATGGCTACAAGATTTCAACATCAAAGTTTTGAGTTAGGCTTGTGATGCTTCAAGTTGAGAGTGTAGCTAGTCAATATTTTAAAACATCCACACCAAGATGCGTAGGAATTAGACAAGTTGACCTTCATTTACTACCACATCCACTTGTTCATGAAACAATTGTGACAAAAGTATATGGATCCAATTGTACTAGATAAGATTGATCCAAAATCTGATTGGGTTGCAAAGGATGAATCTCTTGATGGTTTAGGTTGGCTTAACACAAATGTTGATATGTCTCTGACACATTGATATTTGAGAAACTTGATACACTAGCATCATTGTTTCCACATGAGGCAATTGGACTAGGAGTGACCAGCACTATAAAGCCTAGCTCTTCGAGGGCATGTGCCAGAGATCCTACCACATAAGAATCAAGACTGGAGAAACTGTCTATTTTGAATTTGAAATTATGTCATGATTTATGTAGTTGAACTCGGTACTATTTGATAGATTACAAGTTCTTTGATTTTTGTTTCAATGTTTGAAACAAATGTCAAGTATCAAATTTTCTAGTGTAATATTTCATGAGATGAAATGATGGATAACTTGTTGCTTTATAGATTTTATGGACTCGAGATGTTGGTGCCATTTTTTCTACACTAAGTTTCTTGCATTTTGAGTTTCTTCTATTTGTCAAGTTTCGTCAAGTCTTGAGTCGAGTTGTTGGGTTCTGTCGAGCTCAAAGTTGGCCAAGTTTTCACCCAGTCCAAGTATCACAACTTTGAGGTATGCTTACAGGTTGCAACCAAACATATTATTTAGCTACATAAACAAGTTCTCCTACCTAATGAGGCATTGTGCAGAACATTATTACTTGAAAAAGAAGAGATAAAGACGTAGATTCTATAATTGTTGGATAAAGGGTACATTCACCCTAGTAGTTCTTCATCTGGACAAACCATTGTGTTGGTTCTGGAGAAGGATGTGACATGGAGAATCTCCATGGATTATCAACTTCTAAATGGAATTCACCATTAAGAACTGATATCCATTGTCACATGAAGATAACTTATTGAATTAGCTCTAGAGAACACAACCTTTCAATAAGATTGATTTGAGATGGGGATATCATACATGGAAGACAACATTCAAGATAAGTTAAGGAGTGTTTGAACAAGTGGTGATGTCATTTGGTCTTTCCAATGCCCTTGTAACATCCAACAAGATAATGAATGAAGCATTTAGATCATAAACTTATTTGTAATCATGTATTTCAATGGCATTATTATGTTCAATAAGACCATGGGGCACTTGCACCAAATTAGTTGAGCATTTGCGAACATTATGTCGAGAGAAAAACTACCAACAAATATAAAATGTATGCTCAAGTAGTAGGAACTTGTTTATATTTTGTTGTGTGAAAAAAATGGATTGAGCATTAACCCGACAAAGAATTTATCCATAGCCAATTGGCCACTGACAAAAAGCATTCATGACTCGCAAAGTTTCATGGGAATGATGAATTGCTTCAAAAAAAACCAATGTTCATATTTCCCATTTCATGCACCCACTCAATTGTAAATACATTAAGTTGTGACTATGCTTAATTCAACTAGGATCAAGAGAAAAAGTAGCGATTGCAATTGTCCTTGCACTTACCTAACATTTAACAAGATTTTGAGATTAAAGTGAATGCTTCTACAGATGCTATAAGTATGGTACTAATGTAACATAAAAGACTTGTCACAAACCACTCTAAGACCTTTCAAGGTGCAGATCAGAATTATTTGATATATGATTGTGAGACATGCACATTAACACACATTGTCAAGTGTTAAAGAGACAATCATGTACATCATCCATAACCACTCCAATCTCTCTAAACATGGAACAAGATTGAGAATGCATGACAAATGAAGTGGATAACATGCATATAATAGTTCAATATTATGATCAAGCACCATTGTATTTAAACAATTCCACCAATTTGGTTTCAACAGTGTTTGCGCATAACTTTATGCAAATCCACTCAATCTTCCAAAACTTTGCAACACCACAATCTTAGGACTTGTGTGATTACCTATTGAAGGACAAAAGTCGGTACATGCTTAACACAATCTATGATGCCCAAGCAAAGAATGGTTGCTAACCTAGAGAGAAATTCGTACTAGCCAAGGATTGCATGTAGTAAATTGCACCATTGTTCAATTATTGAGAGCTTTCAACCATAAACATCTAAAAACTTGGGATATCAATAACCCATATGTGCACCATAGTTATAATCGCACAATGTACACTATAGATAGCACTACACCATTTGTGTGGCTTGCATTTTGGTATATTCTGAAGGCAATGACAATGAGGGGGTCGTTGCAAATGAGAAAGTAGTCCAGTTCATTAAACACATAAGAAAAAATGCATGCTAGGTTTGAGGAGCTTTATACAAGAGCCAACAAAAGCACGGGGTCAACAATGATCAAAATTGCACAAATCACCAACTTCACTCAAGAGATAGTGTCTATGTGTTTATTAAAGAGGGTTTCATAGGGAAAGACAAAAATGTCCAACTACTCAAATATGGCCCATACATAATCATGAAGCAGATTATACAGAATACATTTAAGTTGATTTGCCATCATACATGGGGATCCATCTAGTATTCAATGCAAACTAATTGAATCTCAACAAGTCATCAATGTTGGTTAGAAATGAAGACGAGCATATTTTGCCACTTCCTAAACAATTTATCATCCATATTAGCAGAGAGTTAGACAAACACACAATTCTACAACACAAAGAGTTAAAAAACAAACAAAGAATCGTACAAACCTATCAAATTATATTCAAAGGACAATTGCCTAGGGTGGCAAGTAGAACACTTTAGAGCAAATCAAGAAGTTTCCTCAACTAGCAAGGCCATTTTTGGGGACCAACAACTCCTCAGGTGGGAGGTTTGATATCAAACAAGTTCATAGATTGACTACATCCATGACACTTTCGATTTCACACTAAGAGGAAGTCCAACAAGAGCCCATCTAAGTATAAAGATTTGCAATCATTCATTGCTTCATGAGTGTGTGTGTTAAAAGTCAGGTCACACACACTCATGAAGTAATGAATGATTACAAATCATTCATTGCTTCATTAGCCAAGGATTGCATGCAGTAAATTGCACCATTGTTCAATTATTGAGAGCTTTCAACCATAAACATCCAAAAACTTGGGATACCAATAACCCATATGTGCACCATAGTTATAATTGCACAATGTACACTATAGATAGCACTACACCATTTGTGTGGCTTGCATTTTGGTATATTCTAAAGGCGATGACAATGAGGGGGTCGTTGCAAATGAGAAAGTAGTCCAGTTCATTAAACACATAAGAAAAAATGCATGCTAGGTTTGAGGAGCTTTATACAAGAGCCAACAAAAGCACGAGGTCAACAATGATCAACATTGCACAGATCACCAACTTCACTCAAGAGATAGTGTCTATGTGTTTATTAAAGAGGGCTTCATAGGGAAAGACAAAGATGTCCAACTACTCAAATATGGCCCATACATAATCATGAAGCAGATTACACAGAATACATTTAAGTTGATTTGCCATCATACATGGGGATCCATCTAGTATTCAATGCAAACTAATTGAATCTCAACAAGTCACCAATGTTGGTTAGAAATGAAAACGAGCATATTTTGCCACTTCCTAAACAATTTATCATTCATATTAGCAGAGAGCTAGACAAACACACAATTCTACAACACAAAGAGTTAAAAAACAAACAAAGAATCATACAAACCTATCAAATTATATTCAAAGGACAATTGCATTGGGTGGCAAGTAGAACACTTTAGAGCAAATCAAGAAGTTTCCTCAACTAGCAAGGCCATTTTTGGGGACCAACAACTCCTCAGGTGGGAGGTTTGATATCAAACAAGATTCCTAGATTGACTACATCCATGACACTTTCGATTTCACACTAAGAGGAAGTCCAACAAGAGCCCATCTAAGTATAAAGATTTGCAATCATTCATTGGTTCATGAGTGTGTATGTTAAAAGTTAGGTCACATAGTCCCTATGCCTAAGGTCACTATGGTGTACTACTTGCCCTAAGAAGAAATTTCCTCTACAGGTGTAGCAATTGTTCGAGACCAACAACCCCTGCGAGGGGAGTTATGATACCAAACGAGGTCATAGATTGACTAAATCAATGAAAGTTTGGATTTCATGCCAAGCAGTAATCCAACAAGAATCCATCCAAGTATGATGTTTACAATCGACCATCGCTTCATGAGTGTGTGCACTAAAAGTGAAGTCATAAAGTCTAATGCTATAACCAAATCACACATTAAGAAGGTTCAAGGAACATCAATGCTTCCTCAACTTTACACCTTTACTAATAGTCATGTTGGATGTCTTCAAATCAAGCATATCAAACACCGGTTCAATTACTTAGTTCCTTTCTCCTAAATCTTGAGTTCAGAAAATAAAGAAGAATGCCATCAAGATGAGTTTAATATTGTATTAGATGGGCATCAAGGGAGAAGAGGTTTAGAAGATGCTTATAAACGCAAATATCCTAGAATACTAAATGGAAAACCAAATTAGAAAGCTTTGTAGCCACATAACCACCTAACAATTCCAACACTAGTTAAGGGACCAAGGAGCATTGATGCTTCCTTTAATGAAACAATCTCTATGGTGCTATCTAATATTACCCATGTTGAGACATATTCCCTACAATAATATATAGTTTATGCACTTATTGCTCTTTTTATAAGGCTAGATACATCTAGAAATAGTTGTCTTACTTCTATAATATAGATTGGAAGAAAACATTGTTAGGGGATACTTTTATTTTTCCCCCAATTTTCAATATGCATGACAACTAATAAAAAAATAAAGATCGATATTTCTCATGAAAGGAGTGCAACCATTCTATGTTTTGGACAGAAATACGTTTGTTTTAGTAATTGGTTACTCACTATGTCCAACTAAGCCTCAAGATCCAGAACTATCCAGAAAGGGATGAGGCCAAGTACAAGTCTTAGATGACTAGGTAGCATAGATATGCCCCTCATTGTGTGCATCTTAGCCAGAGATTCTATAATAAATATTTCTTATACTATCTTTCATATCTACTAATTTACATAAATATATTCTCTCTATTATATTTTAAATTTTCATGTAGTACTTAGACTATCTTCTATCACCATTTTAAAGGAGGAGACATTTGATCCCACATGAGATGATAGATAGATTAGGTACTTGTTTTTTTTGTCAAGCATAACTGATTTACCGGGTGTAGCTAGTTTCAACAAGTGGTCTTATTATGGTGACAACAACTACTGTGTAGATCATTCAGTAATCCAGCTATCACCTTGCACTCTTAGTTTCTAGGCACCCTGAACAGAAGAATGAAGGTGACAATCAGATGCCCCGCTAATAGCCATGCAAATTAAGGATTTATCCAACTATCAACCACTACAATTAGATCATTTAAATATCCAACTATCAACCTGAAATCTCAGTTTCGAGACTCCCTGAACAGATAAATGAAGGTGCAAACCAGATGCCCCACTACTGGACATGCCAATTAAGGATGTATGGGGGCTTTGATGGCCACGATCAAGATTTATTACCAATGGGTGGATGGGTGAATGTCATGCCGTGAGCCTTTACTTTGAGATGAAGGGTGGTTGTTAGTCCAATTGTCCCTCTTTATTGTCCCTCTCTATCTCGGTATTTAATATGGCTAATGGGTAGTTACTTTTTGTAATTATTTTTTATAATTTTATAATACTTGGTATCTCAAACCTGCAAGTGTTACTGATGCCATTTCGATATGATTACTATTTACAGGCACCATTTTTTATGATTAATCTGCCAAGAATGGCACATCTGTTGCTAAAAGATAGTCAGAGACTTGCTGATGTTGGCCTCCTTTTAATGTACCTGTACTGACATGCTCAGATAGATATTTAAAAGAACTATTTTCAATCGATTATTTCAACATACATATCAAATTTCCAACTGGGGCAAGCAGCTAATACGCTAGATATATCAATCAGAACTATCACGCCCTACTAGACATGCAAGATGCAAAAACCTTTAAAATCCTAAATACACAATTATATTACAGAACGCACAAATACTACAAGTGAAGAATTTTCTGGCAATCATGGCATACCTGATACATCCTCCCTGCCTCGCAATTCTTGTAGAACCTGCTTTGCCTCACGCATTCGCCCTTTACTCACAAGCCACCTCGGAGATTCCGGCAGGTAAAAAATGGTCAAAAACACATAAAAGATAGATGGAATGAACAACACAGCCAACATCAGCCTCCAATTGGGGCTTGTTTCCAAAGACATTCCAAAAACCATACAGTATGCAAGGAACATCCCAAAAGAACCAGAGAACTGAGGTAGAGTGTTCAGTTGTCCACGCGTTTCTGATGGTGCAATCTCGGATATATAAGCTGGCACAAGAGTAATAGCTAATCCGATTCCAAAGCCATCCAGCAGACGGGCCAGAAGCAATACATAAACATTTGGAGACCAGAGCATCACCAACGAACTTATCGAATACAAAATTGATGATATGATTAACATAAGCCGTCGACCTAGCCAATCCGATACTGGGCCACAAAATGTGGTGAAGATTGTTGCCCCGATTAGAGACATGGCCACAATAAGGCCTTCAAGAGTTGGTTTGTCTTCCAAGTCAAATTCTTTTTTGATGTAAAGCACGGCTCCTGGAATAAACAAATTAACAGTATCAGTTTACACAAGTGCTACTGCAATAATCACATCAAAAAACTTGTCTTGCAGAAAAACAGTAAACTTCAAGAACAACTTGAGTGAGGACCATATCACACAAGAAGTTAAAACTAAATTAGATTCAGAAGCAGTTTATTTTGCTTCGACAGAGTATACTATTTAACAAAAAATCTGAGCAACTTTCACCAAATATCAGCATTCAAGAGCATCTTGAAGTACCGTAAGATCCACACCACGATTTATTTGTTTTACTAGAAAATACTGTGAAAAACTAATATCACTTCCATTCCTGAGGTAGTCCATTGCTTAAACTGCATACAAACAGCTACTTTCGCTGCATCCGAAGTGAGACAGAGTAGCCCAGGAAGAATGATTTATGCAGTATTCCTAATCTAAAGTTTTATATTTCTGTGTGAACCCTTCACAGAAAAGACTAAATCCACCGCCACACAACAGTATAGAGTCCA
The DNA here is from genome assembly GCA_000404065.3 of Pinus taeda. NCBI lineage: Eukaryota > Viridiplantae > Streptophyta > Pinopsida > Pinales > Pinaceae > Pinus > Pinus taeda. Next base: position 378,448 of record APFE030899617.1, read on the forward strand.
TAGCTATCGAAAAGCAGTCCCGAGTTCGAACCACGCTAGCAATCGCAGCAGGGATGCCAAGTAAAAAGACAAATTCAAACAAGATTCAAACAGATTTATAGCAAATAGCACAAGAACTGACCAGCTATAGTAGCGTTGTCCCATCCTTGCAGCAGGTTTCCAATTGAAGCCGCGATAGCAACCAGGGTGGCATCTCTTAATTTCATTGTCCCTTTGCTGTAGACTTTTCCAGATTTCAAATTTCCTCGCTTCAGAAACAAACAATGAACCAGCTCCCTGCCCCAAATCAATATATAGATCGCGCACCAACAACCAAATCAGCCTCGGATCAGAAGAATGCAAAATTAGTCAGAAAGCGAAGCCATGCAAAAAGTTACTGCCTGACCAATGAAAAAGCCTTCCAAGGTCCGAGGTTCGAATCTCGTGAAGCGTAAAACGTACAGTCGGATCCGAATCAGGAATCAATTCGAGGGGCGCGGGCGTCAGTTCTGCGGGTGAAAAGACATGGGTCAGAGGGCGAGGCAAAGAGGGCGAGGCAAAGGCCTCGACAATCAAGGTAACAAAACAACAAAGCGGCAGCTGGCTCTGCTCATCAATCGCACCAGGCCAATGCCAGGGGATGACATATATAAACATAAAAAGCAGAATGCAGGGAATCTCAGAGAGAGAAAAAAAACAGCTAAGCTACGGACATTTTATAAGTTCTCACCTCAACTCTCCACCCTGTCCCACAAGAGACAATCTTGGAAATAAAAATTTTACAGCAAATTCATAAGCATTCACCGCCTCGCCCACTGTTGACCCTTCCACTCCCAAGCAACCATCCCAAAACCCTTCTTCCTCAGTACCACACTCCACATGCCCTGTTCTTGCTCACGATTGCAATGATACTCTCACTCTACCGGGATTCGCCCATCTCAATTAATAAACCAATGAACACTAATTATATGTTACGAATCAGATCTACGCACGCTTGTAATGTCCATTGACTAATATTTTATGCTGCTTTCACAAACGTGGCAGGCTGATATCCTCGCTGAAGCTACAAAATAGGGATCGCTACCCTTCTCCTATACGAATGGTAGGTTTTGCGGTCGACAGTGTGAGGAGTTTGCAAATCCGCACATCGCTGCCATGTTACCTCCATTACGTTTATAAACGCCTCTCTTCCAAACAAAGTTTGTTACCAAGGGGCTTCCGTGAACCAGTGAGGATCTTCCACCGCATCATCTTCATATTTGGTGGAGAGTTCACCCATCATCATGAATGGATGGCTTATGCAGGTCCACATCCAACATCTCACCAGGATTTTCTTGGGCAAATGTTTAGATGTTTTAACTTTAAATATTTCCTGATGTAAATTAAAAATCTTAAATATATTTTTTTCGGTGGATTAATCTTAAAAAATGATTTGCCAATTTACTAAACATTGTTATTAATGTCTTTAAGGGAATAGTTTTTAATTGATAAATGGCTACCACCCGGAACCCCAACCCCTCAATCAAACTATGAAAAAAAAACATAAGTTCCAAAGAAATGAAGTAAAATTGAAATTATTAAATTTTGTATAATTGATAAAAAATTGAATTATCAATTGTTTTATAAAATATATTAATAATGATTAATGTTTGTTAAGATTGATGTGGTATATCTAATTTTAAGGTAAAAAATTATTTGGAATTTTCTGATATTTTATGTTTGTTCAAAAAATGTTAAGAGAAATATTCCAACATCACCATGTTTTTGTTGACTTAAAATGTCAAGAAAGTTGGTAATGTGACAAATATTTTGAAATTTAGATCCAATATGAGTACAAGTCGGACAATTTAAGAGAGAGTGTTTCATCTTCAACCCTCTTATTATTAAAAAGATGACAAGCTCTTTCATCCCATGGTGTTTTAAGAATTGGTCACTCATGGGAATTTGTTCTTATTTTAACACTCTTTATTTTATTTTTTATGTTAGTCAAAATAGATAGATGGTTTGATTTTTGAAATTTGGGTTTGGCACTTCCTTATAGTATCTTAGTTTCCTTTTTCCTTCTCACTCTTTATCACCACACAATTTCTCCTTAAATTTTGATGTAATGATATTTTTAATATTACCTTTATTTTGCACAGAGTTCTCCTCCTTTATCCTCCAGTGGTTTAGCTAAGACTATGCATCCTTATGCCATCCATACTTGAGTTGAAGTGGTGGTTTTGATTAGACTTAAAAGCAATGGAAACCTCTTATCTTCCATGTTGTTTAATTCTTATACACAAGATACCAAGTCATAGTCATACTTTTAAAGGGGAAAGACTAGTTTTAATTAGAAAATTAAAATAGGGATATTTTCATTAAAATCTTAAAATTGTGAAAATACACTATTTTTACATATACGAGATGGATGTAATCATATGCTTAGTCAATTGAGTTCAGCCTAGGTGGTTGGGTGGAATCATCATGATCCTCCTCACACAAGTTCAAGTCTCATAGTTTGATATGTTGTAGCTTTGGAATGGAGTAACTATGTTGCACTCTTAAGTGAGTCTATATTATGGGTTGGCTAGGTACCAACAACCTCTCTATTTCCTTTAGATTGAACAAGAGGCCAATTTCTTTCCCCAAGTGGTCCTCAATGCCCAAATTTTTGTACTGAATTTAGTTTAGCTTGAGTGGTTGGGTGGAATTGTTGTGATCCTCCCCACCTAGGCTCAAGTCTAATAGTTTGACATATTGTAGCTTTGGAATAGAGTAACTATGTTGCACTCTTAAGTGAATCTGTTTTGTGGGTTGCACAAGTACCAACAACCTCTCTCTCACCTTCGTGCTTAGAAGGAAGTCAAGCAAGATGCCAATTTGTTTCCCCGGGTGGTCTCCAATGCCTAAAATTTTACACTCAATTGAGTTTAGCTTGGGTGGTTGGGTAGACTTATTGTGATCCTCCCCACCTAGGCTCAAGTCTCATAATTGGCATGTTGTAGCTTTGGAATAGAGTAACTATGTTGCACTCTTGAGTGAATCGATTTTGTGGGCTAGCCAGGTACCAATAACCTCTCTCTTACCTTCGCCATTCAACATTTTACTTCGTGAGTTATTAAAAATTCCATTAATCTTTATTTACTCTAAAGAGTAAACGGGTAAATTGAGTTTTCTTAAAATTTAACATAGCATTATTATTTTATTTAATAGTCATGTGATTAAAAAATGCACAAATAAATATTATGTATAATTTTCTTAATTAAATTAAAAATGGGTAAATAAATATTATGTATAATTTTTTTAATTAAATTAATTTAAGACAAATATTAAACTGATTTAATAATTTTAGTATGTCCCTAATGGGGGCAACAACTGCAGATAATGAAGGGTTGGGTGGGTATTAACATCCCTATCTACGCAACATACAAATTAATGAAGTGTGTCATGTATGCTTCTTGTGGTATGCATGCATTAATGTCTCTAGAGAAGGTAAGAGGTATATTTGATAGCTTTGGTCCTCTAGAACGTTGTTGGTTGGGTAAGGTTATGAGAGGTAAGGTGGTGGACATAATTGGTTCTTTGGGTGCCCAGGGTGGCATTTTGGCTTCACCATCCCTGGCCCTTCAAGTTGTGATAATTAGGGAAGGAGTTCCAACCGAATTTGGTGGCACCGAAAATTCCACTACAATGGTTCAAAGTAAGTGGATTTGGGACCCGGATTCGAGGTAGCCTTCTCAGTCATTATGTTGTGCCTTAGTAGTTGGGGCGAAGTGGAAGCGACCAGGCCTGGAAGACAAGGCGGTACAATTGGGGAACATACTAGGAATCAATCCTTTGGTAAAATTCTCAATTCAAGTTTCAAGGTTGTTTCATGTTTTCTCCTTTTGTTGGTATGCCCAATTACCATCAGGTTTGTAGATGGTAATTGGAACTGTTCGACGATGAGAGGGAAGGAACCCCTCCATACACTAGTGTTTGGTTTTCTTGTCAAGGGTATTGGGCTCAGTGGTGACTTTCCTAGGGATGTGTCTAGTATAGTATCTTGTAGTTATTTTCAAGGGGCTTCCTTAGATAACTTTAGACCTTATGTGCATTGTGATGTTTTCTATCTTTTGGTTAAAAAAATGTTGAAAATTGGTAGGTTTGGGTTGTTACTCTCTGTGGTTACCTACCCCTCACTGAGTTATGAAGTATTCTAGAGCTCAAGGGGTGGTGCGAAGGCCTTGCTTCCTAAGTTAGTAGCCTTAGTGGTGGCTCTTTGGCTCTTGGAGGAAAAACACTCCACTGAAGCAGGTGGCAGATGAAATGGTTCATTAAGAGGTTGGTGTGCATGGAAGTTACTTTCGAATCACGAGGTTGGTAAGGGGAGGGAAAGTCTTAAGCAATGGTTTTCTCCATTGTTCACATTATTCTGCTCACACTAGAGTTAAGAGTATAAGAAAATCTTTGGGACTTCAGGGGAATTGGAACATACAGTGTCAAACTTTGGTTAGTTGGTGCAAGTTTGATAATTCGGGGCCCATGCAGTGCCGACATGGTCATGTCTATAGGGTTTTAGGGCAACAAGGTCAAACACTACTTGGAGAATCATGATTTGAGGGAAGAATTGGACCAACAACCTGCTCAATCTCCTGGAAGAATAGAATTGCCCCCTCCATTTGATTATTTGGATAATCGGCTTCAACATGTCACCGTGCTCCTGGAACAACTTGGATGTGATCGGCACGAGGACAGGAACACATTCATTAGTTTTATGAATGACTTTCAACATAACCAATGGCGCATTATGGATTGGTTGGCTTCTTTGTGTTGCGGCCAGAAAAATGATTCATGAGCAGTTAGAGTGTCTAGAAGGTAGGTTAGAACATACAGAAGGACATGTTCATTAGGCTTTTCATCCTCCTCCGTCACCAAACAAAGGGTCGTACTATTCATCTCTAGGGAACTCTTCAGATTAGGGATGAACGCCAGTTGTATTCAGGTTCTTAGGATCTTTTGGTATCATTGGGCTATCTGTATGTGGTTTTCTAGGATGCTTTTGTTGCTGACAATGTGGTTTTGCTATTATCTTTTGGCCAATAATTCTAGTAGGAATGAGGTTGGAAGATTTTTGCTTCCCAACTCCTCATGATGTATTTTTGACATGAACCAATAGAAACTCTTGACTTAAAAAAATAGTATGTTTTTTTTTCATTTTAATCTAAAAATTAGTAATTTAATTAACTATTTTATTATAAGTATATTTATATTAATATAGGGGTGGTAGGTGTGGGTTGTTCATTCTTCTTGGAGGAAAATTTGAATTCCCGTACTCTTGTAGTCTAGGGAAGGCATCAATAATCAAACGAAACCTTACGCCCTTCTTAAATGTATAAACTTAGCAATGATCTTACATTCTTGCAAAGTCATTATCATTGAGGATTTCAAAAATACAATAAGGCATTTTCAAGTAAGCTCTTCCTCTCTAGATCCCAAATTGCGATCATTTTTACAAGAATCTGCATAAGATTGGGCTCCATCCATGAGGTGGCTTCATTCCATGTGTTACGAAGCAACAACTCCCTTGCTACCTCCATTTTTGACTTCCTTACTTCACAAGTGGTGGGGAGGTTTGAAGGAATCGTGAGGATCAACTCTCACTCCTACTTCCAACCCATCCCTTAGAAATTATGGTGACATGTGGTTCTCTCTGCATGTGTTAACTAATGGCTCAAGATATCCTCATGAAGCATTGATTACCACGATTTATGTGATCTCCATTAAACAAGGAAATCATAATCCGAACAAGCTAGTCCCATCCCTCTATGGTGAAGGACATAGCTTGGTACACCATGAATAATGGAAATTTTTGGCACTTGCTCGTGGCTCTTGTCCATGGGCCTCTCCACATGATGTCACACCTCTTACGGATCCCAATTCAAGGATTTCATTATGCACCACCTATGGGTTTAGTGTGTGGAGGGGTGGACTAGAGATAACTTGGTCATTCATATGCTAATCACTATGGCCTCTCCTTACCCCACTAATTGGATGATGTCACTTATAATTTCTCCATATAACATTGTGAACTCCAAAATAAAATCAATAAGCTCCATCTGTGCATTGAGTAATTGATGGTTCATTGGAAATAATCATGAACATTATGATTGAACACTGACAATAAATTCATATCATTGAGGATGAAATTGGCAATATATGAGGCTAATTTGAATATTTCTAGCACACCTACATTTATGGTGGCTCTATCTCCCTCTCCATTAGTGAATTCAACCAACTCATCTACCTCCCTTATTCCTAATTTGAACTTGGAGGTACCACCTCCAAAGCATGTAGATCTTCCCAATCAACTCAATGACCACCCTCCCACGTGATTTAGTATGAATGCTAAATTTTGTTTAATTCTTGGTGTTTCTACAAGGAGCATACAACTAGATTGTCATATCTTGATGTAATTTTACTCATATATAATTTTGATGACTTGCTCTTGGACTAGCCTAATGCTACCTTTATATTTGGCCTCCAAAAAGATGCAACTTTGCTATGTGCTTTAATCATAAATTTTGATTAATAAAATAAATTCTAATTGGAAAAATAAACAATAATAAATAAATAAATTATACTAATATAAAATCATCTTAACTACATCATATATTTAAGGATTATAATGTATTTTTATAAATTTGATTGGTCACATTATTGAATATTTTATTCATAGATTATATAAAATCTGAGGTTAATTATTAAAGGATTATAAATATATATAGCTGATATAAAAATATTTCTTATAAGTAAATATTAAATATTTATTTATAATTAATAATAAAATATTTTTTATTATTCATTTTTTTAATACTATCGGTCAATTATATATTATATATTATATATTAATTACAATAAAAAATTATACATGTTTATAAGTAGAGCTTCGGCATAAATCACATATAGAAAGACCTTTGTCGACGTGTTTCGAACCAACTAGTGTGGTTCATCGTCAGGACTATTCCTGACGATGAACCACACTAGTTGGTTCGAAACGCGTCGACAAAGGTCTTTCTATATGTGATTTTATGCCGAAGCTCTACTTATAAATATTATGGATCACAGAAGCTTCAATTCAACAAATTATACATTTTATTTCTCACAAATTGCGATCAATTATTATATTTTTAAAAATATCACTTAATTATTAATTAACAATTAAAATATTTTTACATTATTATTTATTTATTACAAAATCTTTAAATTAATTATTCAATTATTTTTAATTGAAAATATATTTAAAAAATTATATAGTTTGATTATTCTAATTATAATTTAATATTTCTAAATTTAGTTATATGATTACACACGTGGCTGCAAACAAGAGAACCATGCACATTTGCAAAAATCCAAACAAAAACCTATGATATGAAAGTTATAGCTATGCTATCAATGTACATTGAATATCATTTTCATGTAGATCATAAGGTTGGTGTTCTATGATACTCTTTCATCTGGGTACGTAATCTGGGGTTGATATATATCAACATTTTGACATCTATATCGCTATGATCCCTATTTACCTTTAAGCGGTTGTTTTCATTGAAATGATTGATAACAAATTTTGCATCCATATAAAAGGCTAAATATTAACTTGATTACATTATAACATTTTAAGATATATATTGTTTTTATATTATTTTATAAAAGGTAAATAAAAAGAATTATATATATAAATATATATTTAAATTAAAATTTTAATTTAATAATAGAAAGATTAAATTATTTTAATTATATTTATTTTAATTAATGCAATAAATTATTTAATGAAAATTGAGTGAGAAAATTAATAATGTAGATATCAATTTTTAATTAAAAATTATATTTATAGTAATATATTTTTTTCCCAAGAAAAATTAACAACTTTCTATTAATAATAAAAAGTTACTTAGAGTAGATGTACAAGTGCATTCACTAATTGTCTCAGGGTATGTGCTTAAAGCACTCGTAGTAGCTAAGCTACAAAAAATAAAATTATATTTAGTCAAATAAAATGGCTTTTTCTTTTTTGCCTTTTTTCTTTTGGACTTTTTGCCAAACCCCAAGTGATAGATTAGTAGTAACAATTGCCAACTAATTATTTCCTGAAATGTTTCAGGCTTCTTTATCTGAATCTGAGCTCTCAAACACATGAGATCGTTGAGTTCCACCTGTACCTTGATCGTGGTTCTTTTCCTTGTGTTGGTTCTCAAGGATCAGAACCATTGTTGAGTTATTTGGATTCTCTGCTTGTTTGTTCTGAACCTCCTCCTTCTCTTCTCCCTACTCTTGAGAACCTTGTCGATTTTTCGTCTCTGGATGTTGCTGGGTCACATCCATTTCTTCATCCTCATATCTGATGAAGGAGGGTCTGGGAATTTCCATCCTTTTTGCTTTTGCAGTCTCTTTTGTGTTCTTTTCTTTGCTTGTTTGCATGTGTTGTGCAAGTGTCCTATTTGATGACAAATTCAACATCTAAAGGCAGTGTTTTCAAAATCTAACCACTGTGACCACTTGAAGTTTTGATGTGTTGGGTGAATACAATTCGGAAGGCCTTTGCTTAAATCCATCTCCACACAAATACGAGAAAATTTGAAGATACATTTATCCATTCTTTCTTGATCCATCTTTAGGAACCTTCCCAAAGAGTTTACAGTGCCTTCTAGGACCTGGTGGTGCCAAAAGGGGAGCGGAAGGTTATGTAGCTTTACCCAAACTGACATTTTTGTAACTACCATTGAGTTTGCATCAAAATCAGGAAACCATGGGGTTATGAAGAGACCCTTCCTTCTCCAAAATCATGGTCCTTCATTTATGACATAATTAAAGTCTTTTTGAGTATCAAACTGAACAAAAAAAAACCTTTTGCACACAAATAAATGTCACAATCTCTGGTCCAATTGAGGTAGATCCACTCATTTAGATATTCAGATTTGGGTCAAAAACCATTAAATCAACATATGATAGCTTTTGCTTGCAAAGTAGTGAAGATACCACTTACTTCTGGTAATTCTATGGACAGATATGGGGCTTTCTCCATATTCTCTACAATGTACGGACCTGGAACTGTCACATTTGAGTTTTGTTTGTCATGTGTGGCAACTTTCCCTCTTAATGCATCCTTGAATGACCAAAGATGATTTAAGTGGTATGCTTGCTCCTGGGGCACCACCTTGTAGTCTTAAATTCAGGATAATGGTATAGTTCCTTTGAATACCATAGTCTTTCAAATGGACCACATCCTACAACACTTTTCCGAAAAGAATCAAATGTTGTAATGAAGTAGGAATACCTGTGACATTTTGGGGATTTTGCTTCAGATTTGTCACTAGATCTATTCCCTGGACCCTTAGCAATATCGATTTTACAGTAATGGTTTTAATAAAAACCTGAAACCAATCCTCCATATCCAAATCCGTGCCTCTACCATAGCCCCTAGAATTTAGTCCCCAATTTAACTTAGTGCAGATTCACACTCTCTTTGATGGTTGTGAACAAAACCCCAAATTACATAAGACAATGCGCTTCTCGGCCTTGGCTCTGCCATTGCCATTAGTCACAATAGCAGTGATGTTGATCTATGCACCTCCATCCTTGATTTCAATTCCTTCAACCTCAAATCCAAGCGTCGTGAGATTGAAGGGTTCCATTGAACTTTGCAGGTGGTTGATGGATTTCTCTTTGGATGCAGCACATAAACATGGCTTAACCATGGATTTGTGATTGCAAAAGCGTAATCTGTCCCAAAGGAAGAAAAAAATATGTTGTCTGAAATCCATCACTCCACACATAAACACATTCGAAGTTTTCAGCAAGGACAAGAGATGAATGCAGTGTTTGTGGCGTCAAAAAAACCAACACAGAAAACCCTATCACTTCTTGCAAGAAGAGGAGATTCACTAGCGTTAAATTTCCCTTGCACCTCTTAAAATCGGTAGGATTGAGTGCCATAGCGCAGACTTCAATTAAAACTTGATCTTCTTTAACCTCTAGTACCAGGACCCCATATTCCTTATAAATCCATGCCTTATTGTGAGTAATTTTTTTGACTGCCTCAACGACTGCCTTTTGAAGATTGGAAAGCATAGAGAAAGCTGATGTACGTCATGCCCCCCATCCTCTAGACTGCAATGAATCTGAAGTATGTGAATCCGCCATCGAATCAATAAAAAAAAAGGTCTCCAGTAATATTATATAGGAAAAACACACATACACACACACATCAAAGGACATGATCATTAACCAAAAGTATAAGTTAATATATCTATGCATCCATTTCTTTCTTGTACCTTTGATGGATTTATCACCAACTCCTTAAATTGAGCAAATGAAAAACTTTTCCTAAATCCTAGCACCTTTGCAAATTTGTCAATAAGTCCTTAACTAAATGTCTTTGCTTTAAACAAACTAAGTAAATGAAAAATCTTTCATTAAAAAAATAAATAAAAAATCTTTTAACAATTTCAAAGTGATCTAATAGTACATCAAAGTTGGATTCCTTTCATTTTTTTAACATAAAGCAATTATTTTTTTCATATTTGTTTTATACAAAATATATATGAATATACTTTTTTATTTTTAACTAACTTCACCTTACCGTAATAAGGTTAACATATCTAGAATTAGTATTACAGAGGAACCATTAACATCATTCAATTTAATCATTTTCAACTTAGAGATCATGAGGTGGGGACATCTATTTCATTAAAGTTGCCCAAAACTTGCACCTACTCTAATTAGCATATCTAGAATTAGTGTTACAGAGGAATCATTAACATCATTCAATTCAATCACCTTCAACTCAAAGATAATGAGTGAGAGACATCTATTTCATTAAAATTGCCCAAAACTTACACTTACCCTAATTTTTGTTATGTGCGATGGTGCAAACAAAAATATTATCATCTCATTAGTAGAACTTGAATCCCAATGAAAACTATATTAGTTATCCACTTCGTCAACTTGAAAAAATCTAAAAAATCAATTAAAAAAAACTTTGATAGACAAATAATAAAATCTGAAGTATTGACTTAATGAGAATCAAAATATAGATTCCTAGGTTTTAATAAAAATATCACAAAGAAATTTTTTTATCGCACAAAATAATAATATTATTTTTTACTAATTTTTTATCACACAAAATAATAATATTATTTTTACTAATAACTAATAAATATTTTTAACTTTAATAGCTTAATTGATTAAAAAATGTAGTATAATTATCACTCTTACCATAACCCAAAATATAAAAATAATTATTGAAAATATATAAAACATTTTTTTTTTTAACATATACACCATATTCTTTTAATCTTATATACATTAAATCACTTGTTTTTCCACTACATACTTTTAACATAAAGACATAAAATTAAATAAACTACATATTTTTAACATAAAGATATAAAATTAAATAAATTCTTATTTGAAAAATATTTAATTCAAAGCATATAATTTAAAATAGAGTATTATTATACTTTTACTTTACCATGGTTTATTATTATTTTTCGCGGAAAGTCCTCACCTTCATTTAATGTCATGATATGTCTCACTCAAATGCAAGAATTTCGTTCAAACATTGGTACCTTGATAGCGTCCTCTTAGTATTATAAAATTCTATAAACCATGTTACTCGTTTCCCAATTTTTGTTACCACATAGATTGCCCGTGCATACTCCACGTAGGCCATGTTACAATTTTTGTAACCACATAGATTCCCCGTGCATACTCCACGTAGGCCATGTTACATCTTATGTACCCTAGAAGGCCAAGGCCATGTTAATGCTTAACTTAAGTCCACAGCTCCAGTCACGTATGAAACGTACCCTAACCTACCCTGGAATGGCTACATGCCACACCGTATTTTATTAAAATGTCTCTTTCAGGGTATGGCTAGATGCCACACCTTATTAAAATGTCTCTTTCATGCTAAGTTTAGTACCCAAAAAGGTTATATATGCCCTATGTTGGTTTTATTTTCTTTAATTCAATTAACTATAATTTTTAAAATATATTAATATATATATTATTAATTATATATATTTATATATATATATATATTAGAGGGTATTAAGGAAAATATAATTAAAAGTAGATGTGTATATATATATAATTTTAAATATATACAATAATTGTGTCGAAAGATGTATTCTACAACTTAGTATGAGATCTACATGTGATTTCATCTATGTTTAATGTGGAATTGACATGTGTCTTTTTAAAATTAAAATATTGTCTAAATAGAAAAACAATGTTGGCTATAATAAAATAATGAATATGCATGTGCGGTTATTTTAAATTAAAAACATTATAAATCATCAATAATCCTAACCTCACCATGGTCACTCTATTTGTTGTTGATATTGCAACCTAATGTGAGAAAAATATGCCACTCACTCTCAGTGACAAAATAAAATATTTCAATATCCAAATGACATAATATAATTTCATATTAATTTTTAAAAGAAATAAAGTAATTAGAGGTAAAAAATGGTGCGAATAAGATATTGAAACCTTAGACTTTTAAAAAATATTTCAACACGAGATTTAAATAACCTATTTGAATAGCTATGCTAACTAATTTGTTTTGATATCAACTTCATACATATGAGATATATAAAGAAAGAAAATGTTTAATGTTGTATATAATAAACGATTCAATAAACATTGACCTACTCCGTGAAGTGGAGCTCTGCAACCGTCATGTGGTGACCTGAAACCCAAATCCCCCTGTAATTGTAAAGATCTTCTTCGTTGAATCTGAATTGAATTGGGCCCTGAGGGGGGGGGGGCGCTCTCCCTGCTAGCAACGAGGAGGTTTTTTTCCATGCTATGATCCTGACCCTCAAAAGCAACCCCAGTCCAAAAGAGCTGCAAACTAAATTCGTAAAAAATGTTGAGAACATTTTGTTGGTTGCTCTCCCTCCGGGCTTTCAAAATACCTCCCTGATGTTCTATGATAGGGCCCTGGTTGGGAAGTATATGGGCATGTGGCCTTTACCCAACTCTGTCGAGTAATGGTTAAAAAAGGCTTGAAACAAATGATGGAGGGGAACCTTGTTGTTTTTGTAGTGGTAACTGTTTTTTTGCTCTTCTCTTCAAGTGTAAGGAGGACAGAGATATCGTGTTTTGTAATGGTCATATTATTTTAGCTCCAGGGGGATGTATTTGAGCATTTGATCCTTGGATTTCAATTCGGATGAGGACATTCCTACCGTTATGCTCGATTGGGTCAAGCTCCCTCACTTGTCGCTTTACTGCTAGAACAATGAGTGCTTGAATGCAATAGGTAATGGTGTAGGCTTGTTTCTAGATTGTGCGGAGCCAAAATGTCAACAATTTTTTTGTGCTAAGATATGCGTGGAAATGGACCTTGATATAATTCCTCCCTCTAAGATTGTCTTAACTTAAGGCGAGTGGAGACTTATTCAACCACTTGACTATGAGCAACTTCCATTTAAGTGTAAGAGTTGCCATGAAGAAATGACACAAGCACAAGAAAACTAATGGCATACCTAGAAAAGAGGGGAAAATCAGGGAAAAGGCAAAGTCAAAAACTTTAAAACCCTTGCTCAACATGGTGCCTCATCTTCGGCTAATCCTTATGAAATATTGTCGCAGGAAGAGAATGATCAAGAGGAGCCAAATATAAACAATGAAGCACCAAGATCTGAAGAAAAAAGGACAGTGGGAAAAAGGGGGGGATTCAAGAAGAAGATTCAGTAAGAGAAGTTTCCCTAACGAGTATTGTATAATCCTAGATTCAACATAGCTCCATGACTCTGATAAATCCTGATAGGTAGGAGAAAATAATAGATGTGTCCTTAGAGCCTCAGGGAATAGAGGAACGAGCAGAAAAGGTATTAACAAGAAGTGCCAATAAGAGACTTGACTAGGAAAGCGATTCCACTAGCCATGAAATGGAAAATCATAAAAAAGGAGGAAGAACCTCTAAAAAAGATGTAAGGGAAACAAAGGTTGAGAAAAACATCAAGCTAGCAAAATAGCCACACATTACGAAAATTCTTAAGAACGTGAGCAACATAGAACATGGGAGTACCAATTATGGAGGAGATAAGTCAAATGCCTCTAAGATTAAATTTGTATCTTGGAATGTAAGAGGACTGGGAAACCCATTAAATCCCATGCTACAAAATATTTAGTAAGATTAGAAAAGTCGCAAGTCTTATTTTTGTAAGAAACAAAATTAGCAAAAGAAGCAATTATAGCCATGTCAAGAACCTTTTGGAGAGGCAGCTCTGGTATAACGAAAAACTCTTTTGGAGCTTTAGGTGGTCTAAGCACATTCTGGTTATACTCTTGTTTTTTTGTTAAAAGCTAGTTCCAAATCAAGATACTAGGTGGTTGTAAGCTAGAAGATAAGAACACAAAAGAAATAGTCTCTTTTGTAAATGTTTATGCTATGGTCCATTAGAATGAGAAGGGTGAATTATGGGACTCAATTAGATTAAAGGAAGAACAATGCATATAGACAACATTGTTGGTGGTGAGTTCAATACTATTTTATTCTCTTCAGAGAAACGTGGAGGAAGTGTCGTTAGAGATCCCTATTGGGAAAGATTGGGAGGCCTTTTGAGAAAATGGGATCTCTTGGATATATTTCCAAAAAAAAAGAAATACACTTGGTCTAATAAGATAAGTGGTTTTGGGCACACAACGACGTGGTTGGATCGCTTCCTCATTCATAGCAGTTAGTTGGTCAAAGGAATCAAGTGTATTTCTTTAATTTTCGCTCAAGGGGATTTAGATCATTGACCCATTGAGCTAAATATAGATTCTCTAGAAGATCATGGCCAATCCTATTTTGTTTCAACCCAGGGTGGTTTCAAAAGGGAGGGGGAAACAAAAATAATGAAACAATCATGGGGAACTTCGTTTAATGGTTCTCTTGCTTTTGTGTGGGAAACTAAATTGAAAATGGTGAAACAATCTCTCAAAATATGGGAAAAAGCCAACTTAAAGGCTTTAGGTAAAGAAAAAATTGATCTCATTAGACATCTTGAGGCTCATCAAAATTTGATGGAAAATGATTTAGTTTTAGAGTGGCACATCGAAAAACAAAAACAATTAAGAAAGAAAATCCATTATCTCTACAGGCAAGAATAAGAATATTGGTGGCTAAAGTAGAGAAGCCTCTAGCTCAGAGCTGGGGGTAGGAATTCTTCCCTTTTTCACAAACAAGTTAGAGCTAGGGAATTCAAGGATTGGGTTAAATAAATCACTCCAGAGGAAGATCCCAAAATATGCCCCTTCCCTAAGATCAAGCAAGAAGTCTTTCACTTCTTCAAGGAATTATACTATTAGGTAAGGACAACGACTCAGGAGAGGAGAAATCCTTCATGTCATGCCTTTTATTGTTTCATAATAAAAAAACTACCAGTTCACCAAGCTGATTGAGGAAGCAGAGATGATTGAGGCCGTTTGGTCACTAGATCTGGATAAAGCCCCTAATCTAAATTACTTTTCCATCAATTTCTATAGATTTTTTGGGTCTCAATCAAGAAGGATACCCTGAGAATGTTGAATTCTTCGAGAACTAAGGGGAAGCTGGGAGGGAATACCAAATCTTCTTTCTTGACCCTAATTCCAAAAGAGTAAAAACTTGCCTCCTTCTCTTGTTTTCGGCCATTTCCCTATGCAACTCAACCTACAAGATTTTGACTAAAGTGATAACCTTCATATTAAGAAAGATACTTCCTACAATAATCTTAGAAAACCAGGGTGGCTTTATGAAGCACATACAAATTATGGACAATGTAATACTAGTTCAAGAGGCCATCCACTCCAATAAGCAAAGTGGCGAGTTAGGTATGGTTATTAAACTTGACATGGAAAATCCTTTTTATAGAGTTCATCATTCCTTTTTGTTTTTTTTTGTTTTATGGAAAAATTGGGGTTCTGTGAGGAGTTCATTAATTGGATAAAAGCTTGTATTGGCAACCCATTGATCTCTCCATTGATAAATGATCACCCTTGTAATTTATTTTCTGCTTCAAGGGGTTTGAGGCAAGTTTTCCCCCTCTCCCCTCTCTTATACATTCTAGTTATGGAAAGTCTTGACGGGAATTTGGAGCAGACTAATGTTGAGGGAAGATTAATGGGCCTACGTATAGAAAGGAACACCAAGGAAGTCAATCACTCTCAGTTTTCCGATGACATGCTTCTATTAGGGAGTGCATCAAAGTAAATCATAATGCATTTTAAGCAGGCCTTGCATCGATATCTGGATCTCTATGGGGGCCTATTTAATAATAAAAAAAGAGTATTATTTCGGATGGAATAGTCTTGTTTCAGCCCTTCTGGAGATTTCCAAGGTATTGGAATTCCCTTTAGAGTCTGAATGTCAGTGTTTTAAATATCTTGGAATCCCTATTTCCTTGGGTTCCTTTAATTCAAAAAGTTGGTCCGAAATCTTAAACAATTTCAAAAAGAAAATATAGGCCTGGGGAGATCAATGGCTAATGACTATTGGTAGGGTAATTTTGGTGAAATATATTTTATCCTTTGTTCCCCTTTATCTTTTTTCTGGTCTCTTGGCTCCAAAATTTGTGCTTTCTCAAATGAGTCTTTTGATTTGTAAATTTATTTGGAAAGGATGGAAGAACAATGAAAATAAATTTCATTTAGTGTATCGAACATTATTCATCTTCCAAAGGAAAATGGTGGTTTGGCTAGGAAATATCCTTTGCTTATGAAACTCGCTCTTGGAGCAAAATTTATTTGGAGGCTCATTTCAGATTTGAAGGAATTGTGGAAAATGGCTTTCATGCAAAAGTATTTTAGCAAAAATCACTTACTCAAGGTTGAATCAGACAATCAGTCTAGTTTTGTATTCAAAAGCTGGAAGTTGTGTAAAGAGGTTGCTCCACTAATTGTTGACCATCTCAATTGGCATCTTCGAAATGGTGCATGCATTAATATTTGGAAATACAATTTCTCTTCTAAAATACTTTTAGGAGGCTGTGAGGAATTTAGATATTTAGCCATTTGGATGCAACAAAATGGTTACTCCAAATTAAGAGATATTTCATTACAAAATTAAATTACATAGGCCTTTTAGGCCTACCTAAATATATCTTGTCTTTAACATTAGATGAAATGCCATGGTTACATGAGATGCCAAATTTTCACTTAGGATGAATTTTGTTTTTACTATAAAATTTCTACCTCTTTTGATTAATGTCACAATTCCAATAATCGACACCTTGAGAAAAATTTACTTAATAGGTTTTCCAAGCCATTTGTTATACGAAATTTATGATTGCGGATAAAAGTATCTTCCCTAGACCTACTGGACTGGTCTAGAACAACATAAAGAAAAGAATATAGAGTTTCATTTAGAGAAATTGAAGAATTGAAAGAGCCTTACTTGGAGTCCACGACAAGCTTTACTCTCCTCCTGGCTTGTAAACTCCAACCGTGCCTACAATTTCTATAATTAGAACTTGCACATACAACCAAAACAAGCTAAAGATCTATGACATCTATGTAGCATAATCCAATTATTATATTCGATGGGTCAACAAGGCATTAAAAAACATGAATGTAAACATAACATAACACATAGGAAAATAGTGTACTTTTTGTATTAATAGAAAAGGAGAGTTTACAACCAATAATAGTGTTGATCTTGTAGATATCTCCCCAAATGGACTTGTCCTTCCTTATCACAAAGCACACCTTTATGTCGCCCTAATGCATGAAGATGATGACTCTCTTAGATTCAAGGCAAAGGCATGATGGTATGATTAGTCTCCAAATTCCAACTTTGATGTTGCGAATGGCAATAAATATATAAGAGAGGGTGTCAGTTTAGGAATTCTTTTCCATTTACCAATATAGGCTTGAGTTCCACTTGAGATGGGAGGATGACCTCAAGAGAAAAGAGGTGAAATCTCCAAGGTATGATCAAATAGGATTTGAACTTCTTATCCAAGGTAAATGGTTAAACAACCTCTGGAAGCTTCGAGATCCTTTTTAATTTTCCCAAATTTCTAGAATTAGCACACCCCCAGTAAGGGACAACCTGTTGTTGATCAGTGCTGGTGCAGAAGGGAGCAACTTGTTGTTGAACACAGGTTTCTAAAGGGGCAGGGTGTGTTGGACCTTAAAAGCATTGTTATGAAGCAGTTAAACCCAAAACTCAGGCATTTGGAAGAGTCGTGCTTAGGGATTTGTGTAGGGATGATGACAACATATTTGCGGATGTGGATCGATCTAGTTTGAAGGCTTATTGACTAGATGTGACAAAATGGCCTATAACAGATTGCCCCCTAAAGCACAAAGTCAAAAATGACAATTGATGACTAAAGTGCTTTACCTTGTGACAAGTTCGGATCAAGAACAATTGGTCGAGATCATCATCTATTAAAATACATTTTCATCATGATATCTTTGCTGAGGGAGGCATACCCATGCTCAGCACGTAAGCTTAATGTTACATGTACAGTGATAAAGAAGTCATGTCCACTGATGACAAAGTGTGGACCCATGATTGGATGACTATCTGTATGACCATAGCCATCATACTTTGTAATCTTGTAGTAATCCTAAAATCACATCCCGGATGGATGAAACTATATCTAGGGTTTTCTATGTTGTTCACTCGATCTTCTATTGTATGAGTCTAACCATGCGAATAAATGAGCTAGAGTCGAACATGGTAGACACCTTTTGATCATCGGCTAATGATGTAAGCCATTAAGAGATGCAAGAGTAACCAACACTGACGTTAATGGATCTCAAGGTATTTTAGTACAATCCACATGATGTGAATGAATGAGTTGAAGTCAAACACCACTCAAAATTTTTTGGTCGAAGGCCAATGATGAAAATTTGTCATCGAGAGTGAGGAAACTTGCCATTGATTTATACAATCCCCGAGATACCGAAGGGAGTTCCTTAAGTCAACTTCTTAGATAAGGAGTTGATATCGACATGGAGTGACCCATCATAGGAGGGCCTTAATGTATCCCACATCAATGACACGAAACAGGTATCATGATTTGATACATAATGATGTTGATGTGGAACTAGTTCAAGAATGAAAGACATGAAATAAAGGCTTAAAATT
The DNA here is from genome assembly GCA_000404065.3 of Pinus taeda. Lineage (NCBI taxonomy): Eukaryota > Viridiplantae > Streptophyta > Pinopsida > Pinales > Pinaceae > Pinus > Pinus taeda. The sequence goes on from APFE030899617.1 coordinate 397,523, forward strand.
ATCGTAGCAGATATCGACTAAATGGTTTCTCTTGAACATGTTGACAACACTGAATGGAGTTAGCACCATTGATCCAAAATCGAAAGTGGAGACTTTGATATGGTGTGATGAACCAAAAGACAAACAAATTTCCCAACCCAACAGCCACAGAGATGAAGTGGAAGAGTGTCATGTTCAAGAGATACTCACTGTCATTAATATGTAGAGTACCCTGTTTTCGCAATTCCCCCAACCATTTTTGGGCAGTACCTCTTTATTTTTGACAAGCCTTAGAGGCTAACATATGCTTTATCTATAAGTTCATCCTTCGGATGAATCACTCTGAGTATTTTTAAGGAACCTTGATAAGGAGTGGTTTGGTCCTGTCATGTTCGATGATTCCATCACTATTTGATGTTTTTACTAGTCCAACGAAGGTGAAACTCGACATCTTTTTCATTTTTAGAGGGTTTGAGAAAGAGGCGAAAAATAAAAACTCAAAGGTTCCTTTTCGTAAATAGTCCTTTGAGTCCAAAAAGGTAGAAAACGATAGTCAAAAGAACCTCTTAGTCATGATCGACCAAGGTATTCCTTTTTCATAAATAATCTATCTCAGTTCAGAAAAGGGTTAAACTTATACTGAGAAGACATATTTTCATTTACTTTAATGAGTTTGAAAAGGAAAGTGCTCAACAATATTTTCATATTTTGGGAGTCTGAAAAGAGCTTAAAGAAGACTCCAAGGAGTTCCTTATTTGTAAGTTTACAGAGCCCAAATAAGTGATAATAGTGTTCTCTTCAGTAAAAATGATTTGTTTCGATTCAAATTACATAAAATCCATCAAACTCTTGTTAACCTACTCAGATCATCACCAAAATATTAAAAATACCTTATTCATGGTAAAGTTGAGTTACATTTAGGTTAAAACAATAAAATATTAATAAAATGATTGTGAAAATGACCATAAATAAACAAAAGAGTAATTCATTTTTACCATTTCACATTTTACCTTTGAGCAATAAGAATGCCAATACGTCCTTGCCCAATGGTTGTTTCTTTGGCATATTGTCAAAGTTTCACCATTTAAATCATTATCTTGTTGAATATTGTTTTATTATTTTGTTTTATCTTTTCCATTATTTCTTCCTATCTAATTTGTGCTACAAATTCATATGTGTGGGCTCAAGTTTCCTCACCAATTATTGCATCATTTACACTGTATAATCCCTAATTAGGTATTTGAAAACTATGTTAACAATTGTTTCTTGTTTTGATGATGTATTAGCTAGCATGACAAGTCTTGGGAAAATTGCTTTTGCATGCTTTCATTTAGTCAATATACAAGATTCTCAATGTAATATCTAATTATTAAGGAAAATAATGGAATATATATTTATAAAAAAACACAAAGATATAGTAAAAGTTGACTTTTATTAATAAATGGAATGTGCTAAAACTATAAAAACAGTGGATCGCAATACCAAATCCCATGATTAGTTTTGGATCATTTCTTAGCATGTTAACCTAATATATTCCTAGTCAAGCTCCTTGTATTAGATTATTCCTAAAATCCTTGGTCATCCACTGATCCTACTCAACCCAAAACCACATGTTGTTGATGATGTTGGTTCCATTTCCATTTAAAATGTTAGCTAGTTATTTACATAATTAGGGCAAATGATTGTTCCTAATGCATGTGCTTCCCATAATTATAATATTGTCAACCATGTGGCATGTATGCTTGAGAGGTTTTGCAAAATTTCCTCATGCAACCCAAAGCCTTGTTAACCATAATGAGTGGGTTAGATCTCTAAATAATGAGTCTCATAGCTATTGACACAAACATAAGTTAGTATTGACTCTCTCATTAGATTGTATTGGTTGCACTTCGCAAAGGCGTAGCTAGGAGGAGAACTAACCACTAAGCGAAGAGCATCAGCGACAACCTCTAGGCATAAAGAGAAGGCTCTGCTAAAAATGGGTCCAACACAAAATCTGAATCAATTTTCCATTACTAAAAAGTTGATTCGAGATATAGAATTGCTTCTGGCCAGTTCACACAATAAACAAAAAAATGTTAGTTCACACAATAAGCAAGAAATGTTTGAGACTAATAAGCTTTAATTTTTAAATAAAAATAATTTAATTTAATTTTTTATTTTGAATTATTTTAGTAATATTAAATTAATTTATTTATTTATTTTCCGAAACCACCTACTATTCTGTTGATGGTTAATTCCATTCCAAGTTTCATTTTCATTGATGAATTTCCATTTCTTATAACTTAAATCACTTCAAAAAAATGGAGCCATCAAAATTATGATTCTGTTTACATCTCCACTCGGAAGCATGTTTCGACTCATCATTTTTACATGTTCATAGGGTTATGAATTTCTTCGAATTGAACTCAAAGGGTTCGTCTAAGTTTATTGTGGCTAACTAATTTTTTAATAAATGGTGATTTTTTTATTGTTTAAAGTAAATATTCAAATTCATAAATAAATTTGCTTGACGATTGAATTACATTAGCTCAAATTTATTTCTACTAAATTTTAAACAAATTTGAAAATATATATACCCAAAACTTATAGCAAAAATGGATTATGAGAGCCCTGCATTGGCTGGAACTAACTCCCAACAGAAAAACATTGATTTTTAATTTGGTCAGATTTGGATCTGGTGATATCTACAGAAAAAGGGCTATCTTTGAGTCCATTACAGATTTTTCGAATATTTGGGAATCTGAGGGATATGGACGAGGATGTCCGTGGCATTCAATCTGCAATCGACTTAAGCTCACCGCAGAAGAAGAAGTATTTATCCCCTAATAATACACCGACCAGTACACCGACCAGTTGTTTGAAGAGAAACACAATTGAATTAAACTCAATGTTAAATGGCACCAAAAAACCAGTTGTGGGCAAAGAAACATAGTTGAATAAACTCAATGGAAAACAACACAAAAAAACCAGTTATTCGCAGAGAAACAAAATTGAATAAACTCAATGGAAAATGGCACAAAAAACAAGTGGGCTTCTTCTGGAACATCTGTAGTAAAGGCATTGTTTACAAGGCTCTAGTAAAGGTACATAATATAAATAAGTGGATTCAAGTCATCTGGAAGTGGGATATCCTACTCTAGATGAAAAGAGATATTTAAGCACTTATATTAGAAACAACGGGTATAGAATATAAATAAGTGGATTCACCTCATTTGGAAGTAGGATATACCTCCCTAACATTTTGTCCCTAATGTCTCCTCTTTAAGGTCTCTCGTAGCACCATTGAATTTTAAAAGATTGGTCTCTTTCTTTTTACATATGTTATGGGTGAAAGGTTCGCCTGAAACATAAGATGTTTCAATCATTTCTAACACAATTTCTCTCGAAACTTTTTCTTCCTATTATGAATTACCACTGTAAAAATCTGCATTCTAAAAGAGCATATAATTGATATTCCTCTAAAACTTATATAGCTTACATCATTTTTAATATAAGTAATATTTATATATTTTTAAATTTAAACCAATTTTATCCTGATTTAACTCATAATTATAATAGATTGCATAGGAAATTCTTATATATTATATATATATTATATGAATTTGCACCAATTTTTGTTAGTTGACAAAGAAAATTAATTAGAATAGCAACATTATTTATTTTTATTTATTATTATTATTATTATTTTAAATTAAGTTGATTTTGGTTAACTTCAAGGTTAATAGATTAATGTGGGAGAAATATCTTACTTGTAAATTTATTTAATTGAAAATGACATTAGTAATATATAATATCTATTATTAATCATTTTAAAAATCAAAGTGGATTGTGAATAAGAATAGTAATTGAGTCATTTTTTTCAAATACTAAAGCAAAGAGGGTAAACTAACTAAACTAGTTATTGCAAGTGTTTAATATTTACACTTGAACTGTATGAATATGTTATACTAAAAACAACATATAATTGATATTCCTCTAAAATATAGATTTCTTACATTATTTCTATTATAATTAATATATATCGTTTTGTATTAAAACCAAGTTCATCAATATTTAACACATCAGTAATAGATTGTGTAAGGAATTTGGTACCTATAAAACTATTTTAGTGCATATAAATATTGTGTTTGTTACTACTATTAACTATTTTAATGTTGACATTAAGTAATTATTTTCTTTATGTTTAATATAAGTTATTATACTAGTACACCTTTCACATGCCTCTAAAGTCTAGAAGTGAAAATATTTTGTAAGTCTACATGTGTCATTTGATGATCAAAATTATTTCTTTTTGAAATAGAAAGCAATAAAGTAGTACTATTTGATTTACAACAAATATAATAATAAATATTAAGAAAAGATCACTTCAAAATTTATTTCAATTGTCTAGAATTTATTCATGAAGTGTTTAAATGGTTTATATTGAGATTATCTACTTTAATATTATTTTTGTTGAAAAATGTGCAACAAGAAATGTTAAGTTTATAATGTGCTAAAAATAATCTGCTAAAAATAGCAGTTTGGCCAATGAGGTCATTGGCTACATTGGGTGAGAGGTAAAACTGCTAAAAATAGAAAGTTTTAAAAATAGCATTTTTGGGTCCCTTCCTATTTATAGCAGTCCCTAGTCTATCTATAGAAGTAAAATTAATTTTGGTCTTAACAATAGTTGGAAATATTAATTAATTAATTCAGTTGAGTTAATTAGTTAAGGAAATTCGAATTTGAAGTCTTTGTGAGCATGCACATGCGTTGTCCCACTGATCGAGGGAATAAGTATGAGTTCTATAATGAGAGAATCAGTTGACTTAGTTCTAACTAGTCAAGTCCAGTTTGATTATTTTAACAAGTTGTTAAAATAATAAAATATAGTTTGTTAATGCTTGCATGCATGTGACAACTATTATTTTAGATAACTGAGAATTCACTCATGGATAACTGTTGCATGTCAGTTCTGTCAGAGACCCAGTTGAGATCAGATGTGGGATAGTGTACTATCAAATGCTTAACTATTTCTAGTAAGTAGTTTTGCATGGTTGAGGAACTAGTGTTCTCAAGGAATACATAGTTGGACCATTGGTTGTTTTTGGTATGTTGGAATTAATAGCATATGCTTTTGCTATTATTTCCTAAGCAAACTACGCAAGGACCATAGGGAAAGCCTATATAAACAGGGCTTGGATGGTTCATGAGACATATATTCATATCTTCATAGTTCATTGAGAACTGAATAGCTTGAGAGCTAATTCTTTTTGTATTGTGAAGAGGATTTTCACTTGATTGATAATACATGGTTGGGCTTTTATGCTGGTGCTTTCCCCTAGATATATTTTGTGTTATGTGTGATTAATTTTCTTGATCAGTTATGTATGTTTCTACTTGATGTTGCTCATGATTTCAATTATGCTTCTGCTTAATGCTTTGTAGAAGTAGAACAAATATTATGCTTTAGGACATTGCATATATCGGTTTGTTCTACAGGTGAAATTTCTACATGGTATTAGAGTTGACTGATTTGTAGAAAAATTTTACAAAATTCTACATGGTATTAGATCACAAGTGATCAAGCAAGAACAATATACTTGCAGGAGAAATTCGAAGTTTATTATTCGAGATATATATTTTAAGTTCTTATCACATCTATTTCATCGATGGCGTTTTATGGTTTGAGGCTTGAGTATGCCCTTGATGGCAGCTCAAACTATATAGCTCGGAAGGATCGCATGGAGGCAGTTTTGGAAGATAATGGCTTTAAGGATTTCATTGATCAAGAAATTCCTAAGCCTACTGACAAGACTGAGTAGGTGGAATGGAGGAAGTGTGTGGCTAGAGCTAGGAGAATTCTCTTAGAGGGAGTGCTAGATCACATTGTCTCGAGCCTCCATGGGAAGGAGACTCCGCATGCAATGTGGAAAACATTGAAAGATTTATATCAAAATAGCAGTGATCAGAGGAAGCTAGCACTGAAGGACAAATTTCGAAAGATCAAGTGTGAAAGGGATGAGACGATCTCTATGTATCTAACCAAGCTCATCATATGCAAGGATGAGCTTGCAAGTGTAGGGGTCGTGACATCAGATGAGGATATGGTGAGTCTAGCACTCCTTGGCCTTCCTAAGGACTGGCATAGCTACCAGGACTCGGTGAATGGAAGGGAGAAATTCTCAGATTGGGTATGACTATGGTCGGATTTGATGCAGGAGGAGATAAGACGGAGCACCAGAGACAGTTCTTCATCTATGCATGATGAGGACAACTGTGCCTTAGCGAGTAAGGCAAAGAAGGGGAAGAAGAAGGTTTCTCTTTCCGAATCCAATTCTTCCAATGATGGGAAGAAGGTTGACAAATCGAAAGTACGATGCTTTCGTTGTCATGAGGTGGACCATTATGCTGCAAATTGTCCACGGAGGAAATCCAAGAAGGGATCCGGGGAAGGATCTAAAGGTGAGGCACTTTCTTCACAGTTTGAGTTGGATTTCACACTCTTCGCATGCATGGTTTCATCCATGATGGGAAGTGGTTGGTTTCTTGACAGTGGAGCTTCTTTCCACATGAACGGTGACAAAAGTTTGTTCAGTACTTTGGAGAAGAAAGATCTCCAGATACTCATAGGGATGGGTAATGATGAGAAGTATAATGTCTCAAGTGTAGGCATGGTTATTTTTCAAAGGGAGCATGGAGCTCACCGTACCTGACCGGATGTCAAGTATGTCCAGGACTGAAGAGAACTTGTGTCATCGCGATGATGGAGAACAGAGGCTATATGTAGTCTTCAGAGATCAGAAAGGTTTTTCCTTTAGAACATCATACCTAGACAGGTGAGCAGATTTGGTTACGGGTCAAGATCTGTTGCTCTTAAGGTTTCAGATGCATGCAAAGCTTGAAGCAGCAAGGCAACTGATGGAAAGAATTGGTGGTTGAGAGGGAGGGTATATTACTCTCAATATGCGAGCCAGAAGAAGTCTCAAGACAATTGTTGGAGGAGCACGATTGGTGCAACACAGCTTCAAGAGGTTTGTAATGGAGCAGCCACAACAAGGGAAGCTGAGAGGAGAAAATTCGAAGTAGAGACATCTACTCATGCCAAGACCTCCAATAGGGGGAAACTTCGAGCCAGGTGGGCTGAGGGATCACATGCAGCCATACCTCCAAGTAGGAGGTGGGGCGATATAGATTGATAGTCCCAAGGAGGAGGGCAGGATCCTTGAGGTACCCAACCTCTTGGATGAGACCTTGCTACGGGAGCCCCGATGTGGAGTAGCAGGAACTGACTGATTGGGTAGAGATAGATGTGGATGGAGCGGCAGAGAGAGCGAAAGTGCGGGGAATCCCAGGACAACGCATAACGCAGGCTGCAACAATGCGAGAGGCACAAGTGTTTTGCACAGTGCTAGGTGGCACAGAGAGGTGTACAATGGTGCGAGATGCATGAAGATGTTGCAGTAGCGCAGATGTCAGAGAGGGAGTACTTGTCAGCAGCAGGTAAAGCTTCAGCATCAGAGTATGTTTCTAGCCCAACAGGGAGGTCAGTTGGGAGGTGCAGTGCGGATGCAATGCCGGGAGATAGAACCAGCAGCAGCACGGATGCAGTCAGAGATCAAGGTGACAGAGGCTAGAGCAGTCAGATACTGAAGAGCACTGAGATGCAGAGTTTTCAGTCGATGGAGGCAATAGCAATCAGAGACTTTGATGATAGAGCAAGTGGACCGACCAGATGTATTGCATGCAGAACATTCTAGAGTTACAGGATCGGGTTTAAGAGGAAGCCTTTCTTGTTGAGAGGGAATGTTGAAAAGTGTGCAACAAGAAATGCTTGTTGAGAATGCAACAAGATGATGGAGCTTAGTGGAAAGGAGTCGCCTTCACTAAGTGGGCCCGCAGGCTATTTTTGGGCAAGTCTATTTTTAGACATATGGATCATGTCTATGGATTGCAGGTTTCTGTTTATGGATGATTGATCAAGTTGGAAAACATAGATGGACTTCTATTTTTAGACCACAGCGGAGTGACACCACAGCGGAGTGACTGCTCAGTCTAAATATAGAACAGTCAAATATTATTAGCTCATAATAATATTTAGACTATAAACCTTGTCTTATTCTCTTGGAGCACTTCAGGATGAGCTACGGATGTGGTACATGTAGATCCCAGAAGGAAATACGTGGTTACCTATGGGATGACTAATATTTGCATGCAGGACTTCAGTTAGAACTCAAGTGAGTTGAGTTTAGTGGACTGGAGGTGCAGTTGATGGAGTTGTGTTCAGTTTAGCTTTGTTAAACTGGTTGTATTTAGTCTAACTGGCAAATAGACTAGAGATGAGTTGGGTGAATTAGTTATTAATTAATTCACAAGTTATTAACTCATAATACAACTAATGAATACATCAGTTAACTCAGTTGCATGTCAGTGCATGTTCAGTTCAGCAGGGACAGGTGTTAGAGAATCAGATTGCTATCAGTTGTGACTATAGTTGTGCACCAGATCTTGCACAATCAAGGGATTGAGTATGCCAATGAGTTTCCCACGTATTTGCCCACATTGTAGCTTGTTCTCACGTGATTTAGCCAAGGAAAGACGTGGCTGCCTTGGTATTATCACCGGTTCTTGTGCAGGTATTGAGCAGCGGAGGCAAAGCAAGCAGCGAAAGGAGATTTGAGCCAGTGATTGATTCAGATCTGAGCTGTATTGTGTGTAACAGAGGTGGAGATACTTGTGAGAAGTATTATGCTGTGTAATGTTATATGACTCAATCATTAATATACAGATAGTTGGGGTTTTTAGCGAGATGCTTTCCCCGGGATACATACTGTGTTAATGTGTGAATGCTCTTGATGTTTTATTGTTATTGATGCTGCTATATTGATGATCAACGTAGAGGAGCTTATGTATTGTGTATGTTTTCCGCAATAGTACATGATTAGGATAATCTCTGTTGAATATGTGTTAAATTATTCAAAATTTCTACACTGTACACCGTGGCCTACCCATGTACACTGTTGGATAGCCTCTGTTGCAGCTTGACCATCCTATACCATCCTGCTTTCTACCTATGTCATTGCACTTGTCACTCCCTGCATGAACTCACTGTGATGTGAGGCACTCCCACTCCGCAACGTAGTCCAACACACTACAACACACCACCATGCATCTCGTTGCCCACCTGTAGACCACTGCTCAATGATAGATGCTCCCACACATCCCTAGATATGATGGTCTAGAGATATGTCTCTACGTGTCAGTCCACACCCAATCAGTATCATCACCTCCACCATCACATCATTATCCTTCTAATGAATGGATCTTCCCTCCAAATCTCTCCTGAGGGATCCGAGAAGTGACTCTCCCAATGTGTTAGCAGTGATGCCACCACTGCTCCACTGCTCTGAGTCCTCTATGCCCCGCAAAAAATTGAAGAGCCCCCAGCTCCATGTAAGGCATTGTCTGGTGGCTTTCCAATGCCACCTCCTCCAACAAAATCCTGTCGAAGTATGTTGATCAACCAGTGATCCTGGGTACAAATTTCATACCAAGAAAACTAAAAGAGTCTGTCCATAAACTGGTCGGCCTCTGGTACTAACTAAGACTCCCCTAGCCAATGTGCATTCTCAACTGCACCACCTTGGTTGTAGTCAACCGACATACATGGGAAATGATAGGTGGTCCCTCCTAGATCCCAATGCTAGTCGGGGCTTCCACCATCCCTAGTGCCTGGAAACTCCTACTAAGCTCCACCTGAGTCCACTACCATCTTAATAGTCCACTCCACTAGGCACCAACTCAGAATCTCTCGCCACCCAACCCCAAGAGAGGGACTGAATGCACGAACTCTTGCACATAGAACAACCCGAGAATGTAGGTGTTTCACCCTGTGCAACTCAGGTTGTCTCATCTCACTATCCTGGTCAATACATACAATCTAACTAGGTAGCTCTGTCTCCCTCTGTCCAATGGGCCAAGGTAACCTAAAAGTGCTACCAGCCTCGTCTATGTATGCCTGAAGAGGGCTGCTCTCACACTCCAATGTGCACTCTAGCTGCACCAATAGGGAATCCAAATGCTCCCCAACATGGGTCAATTTGGTCGTGGACTCGCACAAACTACTCTCATGCCCTCCAACTCCTCATTCTGCTGCAGAATCACCTCTCGCACTAACATGTCCTTCCTTTTTCATGCTAGAAGGTCAGCTCGAAACTGATGAGACTGGCGTGGGCATCTATCACCTATAAACTCGGTCATGAGTCTAGATACCTCAACAACTGTTGGCATCTCATCTAGGGATGGCGCCACCTCAAAAAATGGCTCTATGCGAGTAGGCTCTATCCTCTCCACCAAGGTGTCAATTGGGGCTATCAAAGAGGTCTCTAATAAAGGTGACTCATGTGCCAAACTGAGTATATCGCTGTGCTCCTCACCATCCTATGCGCTCTCAGCATCATGCTCAACCTCCTCCTTAGGCTCCTGATATATAAATCTAGGTCTCCACCAACAAAAGTTCTCCCTAGTCGCACCCTCTAACCATCTTTGTCCTGTCTGTTCTTTTTCAGGAGATCTAGTGCCCTGATCTAGTCGACTTTCCCCACATGATATAGATGACTAGACCCCCATGGCCTGCTCAACTCTAACGTCCTTTTTATAACGGTTGAGGATGGGTTTTGTCTGTCACCCTCCTCAACTAGGTCAACCTCTCATTTTCCCAATGAATTCTACCCCAAAAATTGCACATTGGATTTCCCTTGAGCCATGGGTTTGTCTTCGGTTTCACCCGTCAATGTGCACTCATATGCAAAGCTTCCATGATCTTCTAGCTAATTTCCCACAGCTGGGCCAAGATCATGCTATGATACCACTGTAATGTTCCAAACACAAATAAATAGTGATATGCAAAGAAAAAACAATTTACAACGCAAAAATTTTAAACAATCAACAAATGCTCGTAAAAACTCTGCAATTAAGAACCAACAGAACCATTTTATTAGTCAATGTAGCAAGTAAAATAGTATGGAGGAAGGCACATGGGCTTGCCTCAATGGCAAGTGTGACAGAACCGAGGTGATAATACAATGATCTCAAACACTGGAAATGACTGCTCCTTTAATGCTTTGTGTTGTCGAAGAAACTTCACTGCTTCCTGGAAAAGAACTACAAGAAAAATACTACTCCCATGCTCAGAAAATGATGAAACTTCATACAAAAACTCCTAAGCCAAAACCCACAAAAACCCAGAAATGGTTTTCCCTGATTTGGACTTCCCAAAATCAACCCCCAAAGGCACTATTCAATCCCCGACAATTCTACAATGTCTTCTACAAAGATACGCCTTAAAACCCCACCTCGAGTGCTCAAAAAATTATGAAACTTTATATTTGGGATCCTTGTCAAAAACACAATCAAATCCAGAAAGAATTTTGGCTGGTTTAGAATTCTAAAATTCGACCTCCTTGGAGCCCAACCTCAGCTGCGACTACAAAACTTGGCCTGCTAGAAACTGCCTGTAAATCCTCCTGGAAATACCCCCAAAGTGCTGGGCTGGCCCTTTCTATCAAATCCCCGACTTCCCGAGTGACCTCTTGGCCTAAGACGCCTCCTCCTAAGCTCCAAGAAAAACTGTTGAGTGGCCCCTACGTTGTCCCCTAGCCCAGCAATTCGAACTGCTAGAATGATGGCTCTGTTGGCTGTAAAACTCAGCAAGAATGTTGGTCTATTGCTACTCTCTCAGCTCTCTAACTCTCCGGCAAACAATCTTAGCTCTGTTAGCCTCTATCTCCCTCTATTTATTCTCTGGCTGCCAAAAAATACACACTCCCTACTCTGCGCTGGTTAGTGGTGCTATCACTGCATTGGAACTCCGAAGATCCTTGTAGAAATGCCTCTCTAGGGAGGGCACGAAGGTTGAATCTCCCACTTAAGAGATTCGTGGCTAAACAGTCGGTTGACTCAACTAAATAGCAGAGTGAACAGTTAAGTGATTTTGTTTGCATGATATATGAATGAATCCCAAAATCAGGGTTGCTCCCTCCTTATAACTCCGTGGGCCTCCCTTGCTTCATGTGGGCCCCTCCATCCACCTATTTGACTTTCCCTCCAAGCTATTTGAATGGGCCAATTCGAATTCCCATGTGGGTGGCCCCCAAATTCCACTAGCAACAAAATTAAGTCGAATTGCCTCCTAAGTCCCTAAGTCGAAAATTATGGGTTCTCTTCCTTAGTCAAAATTGTGCAAAGTTGTGTAGCAGTACCCTGTTACAAATGTGTTTCAGAAGGGACATGGTAGGCCTTGCTGAGAATTCAATAGGGCAATGATTATGGATAATTCTCTTTACTTGATAATTGCTTGTGGTTCTTTTTTACTTATTAAATTTGTTCCTTATATTTATATGTGTGAAGCATCAAACAACTACAAAAATAAAAAGCACAATGACACAATATATAGGCTATAAGCCAGGGAAAAAATTTTCCTCTTGAGAGGAAACCCTTAAATCTCTTTTCTTCCTTATAGATTCTTCAATTGATGAATTTGAAGACCTTAAGACTGAGACCAATACCCTCCAAGACTAAGACCAACCTCTTTGAGTGATGTGCCAACTTTCATCTAGTTAAACCCAGTCAAATCTCTTCCAGTAGCACCTTCTCGACCTTCTGCTATAAGATTTTCGGCCTCCTACTGCATATCTGAAATTTCAGTCCCCAAAAACTGCTACTGCCAGATGTGGGGACTTTGATTTTCTCTTAGAACCCTCCTCTTAGCTTCAATTGCCTTTCCCTGACATCTGTAGCTTGAGAGAGACCCTTGGTAGCCTTCGCTTGACCTCCTTGCCTCCTTTCCACCAAGAACAAACTTGTGGAAGGATGCCCTAGGTCATAGCAGAAAACCTAGCCTTCTCTAGCATGCATGAGAGAGAAAGATAGCCGAAACACAAAACGTCTTCGTCCTCCTCCTTCATTACCTCTTCCTTCTTCTTCCTTTTCTAGAATGAGAGATGAGTGAGTGTCTTCAAGGAGGTCGAGTCCTCTTCTATATATAGGATTCTTTAAGGGTGGACATGGCTCTTCCTTTAGGCCAACTTGCCAATTTCTAGGCCAAATTGGTCTTTGAGGGTATTACGCACTTTTAAAGACAAAAAAATATTTCTTTACAAGTTACAATGTGCCTAGTAGGGTCTCCAACTTATGACAATGACTCTTTTGAATTCTTGACATAGGAAAAACCCTAGAAGCACTCAATGGGTGCTTGAACGATAAAATAAAATACCTCGAGCAAGAAACCCATGCACCAAAAACAATAATAATAATTTTATTTTATTTCATAATTTACAAGAAACAAAAATACATTTATACTTATGAAGATGAGACCTAGTTACACATTTTTCAACATAATGGACACAAAGGCACAAATTACATACCCCCTTGTCCTTACCATCTGTCAGACCTCTAGTTCGACCTGTATGGCCACCATGTTAGAGTAGAAGACCTATTTCGAGTAGTTGACTCAGGTTTATACTATCAAACTGCTTCCTGTGTGTTTTATTTCCATGAGTTTATTTCTTGGTTAATTGTTGCATACATTGAAGAAAAGAATTATTTTTGTCTCTTCCACTAGAGTCAAAATCCTATAGGTGACCCCAAAATTGATCCAAAAATATTTGATTTACCTAAGCCCTTGTGAACTCCAACAATTCACAGAAACCACTATGGTCTTGTTGACGATGCGGGACCCGCCAACATGTCAGGGAATCTCCCCAGTAAGAAGTCCCAATTAGACCTCAGACCGTTTGGTGTAGGAGTCCCAGCAGTGGGTCGTACGGTAATGCCTTGACCATGATTTAGCACAAAGGCAACTAAGATAACTTTATTGGTAGCAAGGGTGTGACATATCCAGTGAGCCAAGGAAGGTTCATGAGAGGTTCTAACAAATGGAGGTTGAGATGAGTGTGCCCCTTGGAAACCTATGATAGCATGGAGTTAAGAAGGAACACACAAGCAAAGATGCATCACAACATGGAAGGAAAGTTAGCTAGAAATTCAAAGTGATGGTTAAACCAACAACACATTTAAGAAAGATTCATACATACATACACATAAATGGTTATACATGCATGTGTAAGCAAACAAATACATATATCATTTAGAGTAAACAGATAGCTGAAATACAATACAACATATGCATGAAACATTCTGGCTCTTGTTATATTAAGAAGTGTACGTTCTAGTCACACACTACATCCATGTCCAACCACTAGTTCCGATAGCGGAATGTTATAGCCACAAATACTTGCTCCTCCAAAGAGATGTACTAGCTCTACACAGTGGAGAAGCCAAGGCTTGTTACAATATTGTCCAAGCTCTCTCTAAGATAGTCCTATCGGAAGCTTGGCTGACCAAAAGACTATACAATGAGTTATGAGGGACTATTTATAGCAAAGGGTGGGGTGACGCGTGAAATTTCCCTTTATGACAGTTCATCTACCCTCATGACTCTTCATCTACTCTATGATTGTTACATTCAACTATCGACACTTGAACTTACACTTCACAAGATGTTACATTAAATGCACATGTACCCATGTGAGACAAAATGGCTTTGAGCAAGCCATGCAAGACATCACTATGATTCAAACAACCATGGGAAGTCCAACTCCTCAACATCCTTGCGATGATCAACATTAGTGTATTGATGCCAAGATCGGTCGTCCGCGATGGTGTCTGTGTACTCCAAGCTGACATCTTTCTGGAACCTAACTCTTACCTCCATAACATTCAAGTACATTGCTCGGGCTCCTCTGTCTAACTCATCTAAAAGCATGTGCATCATTGTCTTCAACACGGCCCAACCAGCAACATACTTGTGCATGGTGTCTACACTGATTGGAAAGTTAGGGCTAATGGCTATGCACATCAACTCATCAAAGTATGAGTCAAGATCTAGTTGGACCTATGCCTTTGTCTTCACCTAGGTGAGAGTCCCAATAGATGGGATCACATCTGCGCACACCACAACATCCATACTCTTGAATACACATGCACGGGAAGCCTATAGACTAGTGATGACTTGTGGGAGCTCTTCATAGTTCCATATCTAACTCTAGATGCGTGCCTTCAACTCGACCACTATGGGCTTCAACATCTTATGCAAGTGAAGCGGGGCTCCCTTGTATCTCATCGTCAACGTTTGCATGTAATCAACAACAACGTACACGTTCGACAAGATACGTGCTCTTCTAGCACTTCGCTACTGCCATCCGTTGAGATGGACAACTGCCTTATGCACAGTACCAAACTTGGAATACAACACCCGCATAATTGTGTCAAGGGACAGTAATTCATCTAGTATTTCCTTCTCTAGTTCTACTTGGGCAAGCACTATCACCAACTCTCCTCATTACTTGGTCGTCTGTAGCTCCTTAGACATTCGCTCATTCTCAGCTATCAGAAAGTGAACACTTGAGCTAGTGGCTTCATCATATGCTCTAGTGGCATCGGCCAAGGCTACTGGATGTTTGCACATGTCAAATATGATCACTCGTTCCTCATAATGTGCAAGATATGTATGATCTTCCAGAGTTGACACTCTGCGAGATTGCACAACTCTATGTTGAGACTCGTCAATTGAGATGTTGTGCATCTCTCCTTCTGGTTGATCTCCAAGGATCTCAGTGTCTCCTTTGTCACTTAGGACTTGCTCATTTTCTAGATGCAGTGAAGCTGGTGGGTTGACCTCTTGGTGGTGATGCATGAGGTCGATGTCCTACTCTAACTATTTCTTCTCCATGTTTGTATCCATCTGTTCAAGTGCCCACTCTATCTCCTGAGCAAAGTCCTGCTCCTGTGATGGTTCACCCTGTTTGCCTGATGTCAGCTCTTTTGATGAGTCCACTACCTATACGGGTGTTGTTTCATCCATCTGCACATGTTTCGGCCCTGTTGTACCTGTTTCTATTGTGCTTCCCTCTCCTGTTTGTGCAGCTCTTGTTCCTTCCAGAGTTGCTCCTTCAACTCATGCAACTCCTTCTCTATTTCCTCTATTCTCCATTTCTCTCTCTGCCTTTGCATGTTTCGCTTGTCGCGTTGTTTCCTCTTTGCCTCTATAGCCATTGCTTCTTTCTCCACAAGTGGATCTACTCAGAACTTGCAATTTTTCTCTTCCTCCATGCGATCGAAAATCTTCCTCTTGCCCTTGTCACGCACTGGTATGTTCACCTCTACTGATGCTGCTGCTTCTAGTGCTCTCCGAGATGCTGCTTCACATTGCTTCACTAAACATTTCACAACGAAGTTGACTGGTTCATTGAGTCTTGAGGAGTTGTAACAATATCTCCATGGGTCCTCCTCCGCCTAATGACATGCCCCATGGATCCAGTTGAACTGTACTCTCGTGCAATGATCTTTCACAAGACAATGCAGGTCATACAAATTGTAACTTTGGAGGTCGAATGGATACTTCTTCATCTACTCTGCTTCAACATCTACATGCTTGAAACTCCGAATCTCGTATAACCCAATGTGCAACGGAAGAGCGGGCCAAGGTGACTTCTTCTCCCGGTGCAACCTAGTTGTCAATCCTACTGAGATGTGATATGCTACTTCCTACAGGATGAGTATGTCCAAGGTAAACTTAGGTAGAGCATGCAAAGGCTTCTCTGTGCTGTACATCTGTATGAAGGTGTCGGACAGTGAGGCATGGCAATCGGCTATGTCTCTCAGTGCCTCCATTGCTGCCACCGACATGCAGGGTGGATCTTGTTCGAATATCATCTTGTAAACTAGGGTGGCGAAAGGATTAGACAACCATGTGATAACACCTCTGAAGCTGCATTCAGACAACATCTTACAATAAGTGTTCACAACAGTCTCTGTCGGTGACCATGCCCACTTCAAACCCAAAAACTCTTGTCGGGCACACACTGCATCCAAGATGTAGGCGAACATGTATATTTCAGCTTGCATGCCTTTTTTCAGCTGTTGAGCCCTCATTGCCTATTCCTTCAGATGATGAGCCAACATGCCAGACCAGTTGCATGGTTTTCCCTCTTTGTCCAGTTGGTCCAGCGCAATCACCCAACTCCGTGGGAAGGTTTTCGTGCTTTCTTGGCCATGCAGTTGACATGAAAAATGACCAAGTATTGATACACCTTCCGTAGTATCTTCATCTTGTATATCTAGTTAGATGTCATCCTGAATCTAGTTTGTTCCTTTACCCAGTTCTTCATAATGTCTCTAGAGTTGGCATTTTTGCTGGGTAAGTTGAAGGGAGTCTCCATGGTAGTCATGGGCTCCGACAACTGCTACATCTTATCATAATCATGTGTCTTGAAGGTTGCAACCTTCATCCCGCTGACACTGCTCAAGGTCATCGTCTTGGGATAAGTGTGCGAGACGATCCAGAGTATCATGTTCGCGCACGGGAACACGAGGCATTTGCATGCAATTCGGTATAATCCAGACTTGTGAATGTTCACGTATAACTGGAAGTCTTCGAGTTCTTCCCCAAATGTGCCTGAAAATGCATCATTGACCTCTTGTCATTTCAACTTGATTTCCTTGTCTCGAATTAGCTTGGTATCTTCATATATCGGTAGACTTGCGGACACTTGCTCAACTATTACTGCAGTTGCACTTCTATCAGTGTCTTTTGATTCTGCTCTCTTAGAGGCCATTGATCCTGAACTCTTAAGAGGTGGACAAACACCTGCTAGATTTGGAGACAAAAAGAAATGCATGGCAAGAAATATGTTAGCAAAAACCAAAGAAAATTGGAGGAACGACATAACACATACCTGGGGAAAGACTGGCAACGATTGCGCAATTTCTTCTGGGAGGCTAGGAGACTACCTACCATACTTGCATAAAAGCAATTTGGGTTATCTGGGAGGCATGAATGGCTACTAGGATTTTTCAACACGCAATCCTACTTGACTGCTGACTGATCGAATTGCACAATGCGCAATTTCAGCTAGCAATGGCTGGTGACTGCACTGCGCGATTATATGGGCCAACAATCACTGTCCCTCAGATTTGCACAAAGTAGGTCTGGGGGATAGTTATTGGGAAAAAATGTGCATTTCCCGAGGGGAAGACAAATCCTTCCCTCTCAGGATTGTGCAATGTTTTCTTGGTGAGGGAGAGTCTGGGCCAAGGCTGCCCAGACCCACTGACAAGAAACTGAAAGCAAATGTGAAAGTGAATGCATGGTGATACTAATTGTAAGCAGAAGCAAATGGTCATGCATGCAAACAATGAATGAAAGATCCAGAAAATAGAACAACATGCATGTGGGTGAAGCGAGTCGCCGAATTGGTGACCGTTCGTGCAAAACAGTTTCATGCATGCGACAACAGTGAGATAGTAATGAAAACTGAAACCGTGCTAGCACAAGCTAGTATGCATGTAAACAACAACAAGCATTCAAATAAATCAAGCAAACAACACTCACACAAGCGAAAACAAAAAAAGTGAAAAAAATGTTGCAAAAGACATGTTGAGACCGCTTACCCATGAATAGCTGAGCTGGATGTGTCAAAGAGTCTTGGATGTGTTGTGGGATGTCAAATTTCCAAGATTGGTGTGAAGAAATGAGCTCTCAAGCATCGAATAAATAAGTTTGAAGCTCATGATGCGCATGCCACAAATCTAGGAAAAAATGACACTTGGAGGAAAGATTCTAAAATGATCTTTGCATGTAACCTCTAGATGCTAAAAATAGCTCCCTAAATTATAGGGATGCTTTTTGCATGTTTATTTTTCTGTTCTGGGAAAAAGCATCCCATGCATGTAATTCAAGTTTCCTTGGTCCCAAGTAGAATTAGTCAAACCAACTCCACATGCAAGAGCCTACTCAACTGCTGAGGAAAAATGCGCATTTCTGGAAGGGTGTTGGGCTGGTTTCCCAAGAGATTTGCGCAATTTCTGGGCAAAGCATTTGAATGTTGCCCATGATTGCGTAATTCTTCGGCTAAGCAGCCCTGCTAGGAGGAATTGTGCAATTCCACGGATGAAGATTGACTGGCATAATTGCACAATTCTAGAGCCCAGTAGGCTACCAGACTGAATTGCATAATTTCTGGAGGGAAGGTTGTTTTCCCTACAGAATTTCACAATTCCTTGAGGGTGTTAGTGTCAGTCTTTACAGCCTTCCTCCAGTGATCAAATATGCTCTTACAAAGTGATTTTGAAGTGTCAAGGTCAAATTTTGTCATTTCAAAGAGTTTTCAAGCAAAATTTGGTCACTAGGCATTAGGTCTAGGGTTTGCTTTCACTCCTAAAGTTGTCCAAATGGCAGTCTATGTCATCATTTAGCTGAGTCTATCATCATTCATAGGGTTTTCATTATCATGTCAGTGTCTAATGAGTCATTTTACGTCTTGTACATGCTTCAGTTGCGCCCAGGCAAGGTCATTTCCCTCTCCTAGGGTTTTGAAGCCATTTTCTCTCGGATGGTCAAATCATCGGAAAAACTTGTTTCCTAATGTTCATACACCTTCCCCTTTCCTTCATGTACCTTATCAAACACTTCCCATCCCTTAGATCCGCCAAATTTCTCATTTTTGCACAAACCCTAATTTCTAGCTACAACCTGGCAATTTTCTAGGTTGGGCCTGTGTTTTTCCTTTTTGGACCCTTTCCCCACACTCAATATCTGAGATTCCACTTTCCTCTGCTCCCCAACATCCCTCCCCACTCCCAAAAATTTCCCCAAGAATTTAGAAGCCCCCTATCCCCTTCATTTCGCTCCATTTCGA
>APFE030899638.1:2123-12196 GCA_000404065.3 Pinus taeda
AAACCTGGAGAGGATCCGTCTAATCATGTGATGACTTATCCCCTCTGGTGTGCATCCAACTCCATTTCTGATGATTCTATTCATTTACGTTTGTTTCAACGCACTCTAGTTGGTCTTGCGGCGAAAAGGTATATCGAACTATCGCGAGCCACTTTTTATGATTTTAGTAAGTTAGCTACCTCGTTTTTAACTCATTTTCAGTTGCCAGTCAGATATGAAAATGGCACGGAGTTATTAACTTCATTAAAGCAGTCGACATCCACTCACATCTCCGATCATATCCATGAATGGACGCGTCAACAGCGTTTAGTGAAGGTTTATATCCCGGATCAAATCTTAGCTGAATGGTTCATAAAATCCTTGTTGCCTAAGATCACTGAAGATGTAGCTAAAGCCAGAGTAGTTACTGAAGAGCAAGTCATTGCTCAGGCCTAGTACCTTGAGTTAGTTTACACTCATTCGGGTACTTTACAAGAGAAAATTCCCAACCTTCCTAGTCAAAATCAAATTGTTGCTGCTCCTTTGGGGTCTCATGCCACTGATGGTATGATTGGCATGGTGAATACTAAAAGTAAGAAGAAATCTTCTAAGAATTCTTCTCCTATAATAACCTTGCCAGATTCCTCGACAGGAGAATCTTCCGCGGAACTTTCCGTCGATATTCACGTTGTAGAATCTTCTACAGCCAAACCTAAAAACGGTGGTAAGAAGAAAGGGAAGAAGAAGAAGGATAAAGAGAAAAATCCAAAAGAGAAACCTGAAAAAGTGAAACCCTCTGAAGAAAAGTGCAAACCTCGTTATCCGTGTCTCATTTGCGATGAAGACCATTATACGAGAGACTGCCCTCATCAGGCAGAGGTTGCAAAAATCGTCAAAGGTTCCCAAACTCCTGCTGTCTTGAAGGATCCTTTTCCCGCTCAAGATAGTAAGATGATCGGTTCATCCTCTAGTGCCAATGAAGAACACATCTTGATGATGTCTCATGTACGGATTGTGACTCGATCACAAGATTATGGTAGTAAAAGTCCTGTTGATGGAAAAGAAGCAGAATCTTCTCAGTCCAATCCATCAACCTCAGCTCCCGGTTCCGATCCGCTACAGATCGAGAAACCTAACCCGGACTTAGTAATCAAACCGCCCATTAAGGGTGTACTTCGGAGATCTTCTTTCAATCCACATGCGAGAGCAGCTCAGAATTACAACATTGTTGAGGATTTAGCTGTTTCACCCTCAGCAATGTCAGCTTTGGAAGTGCTGCAATCATGTCTAGCACAACATAAATTACTTCTTTCGGCTATAGGAGTTATTGACATTCAGGACCCGAACCTAATAATCTTTGATCTAGAAAATAGTGCACCGCGTATCCCCCATCAAATGGCTGTCCAAATTCCAGTGATAGTCAAAAACAGACCTGTTCATAGGACTATGATTGACGAGGGAGCTTCCACGTGCATTATGTCGATACAGTGTTGGAGATCGCTTGGTTCTCCTTCACTCAACCAATCCCCGACAATTCTTAAGGCCTTTGATGGCCATGGGTTCCATCCGTTCGACATTTTACAGGATCTACTTATAGGGGTTGAAGGCAAAACTGTTAATCTAGATGTGGAGGTGGTTGATGCCCCTCTAGATTACAACCTTCTCTTGGGTCGTAGTTGGTCTTATGCTATGACAGCTGTTGTCTCATCGGTCTTTCGGCTCATCAAGTTTCCTCATAATGGAAAGATCGTAACTATAGATCAGTTGTCATATTTTTCATCCGACCCAGCCTCTGCTGAGAGTATTCAGCACGTTGGCAAAGCGATGATCACTTATAGGGATGTTGGTGTAGGGTTAGTTAAAGATTCCGGTTTACTGGGCACTTTTCCTTTCCCTCCTATCAACGCATCGTCTTCTACTGCGACAATTCATATGATTTCATCAGGAAATATCGTTAACGATGATCCTTGGATCATTCCTTCTGAAACTGAGTTAGACTCGTTTGGTACTCATATGCCTTTCAGTCCATATGAATTTGCATATCAGACTGTGCAGTCACTTTCCAACCCGATATCAACCCAAATCGACTTAATGAATGAAGTCCATGAAGACTCATTTTCAACATCAACCTCGGAACTAGAACCATTTTCCGAACTTGTTCAATAAGATGAGCAAATTTGCGAAATCCTATGTGTTGATCGGTTACCATGGGAAGATCTACATCACAGATCCTCGTTCTTACCCGAGAGCGATCGTTTTGAAAATGATTTTTCATCCATCTTTACAGCTGAATATGTTAAGGATGCTCAGAATCCAATGAAACATCCTGAGTCTAAGTTAAATTTGGGAAATATTTCTAAAACCATTCCCCTTGACATTTCAGTTAAACCTGGAATAATTGAAAATGTTCATATAGGTTCCTCTTGTACAGACGATGAAATCAAAACATACAAGGTCCTATTTCAAGAATTCCGCGACGTGTTTGCCTGGTCCTATGAGGAAATGCAAGGAATCGATCCAGCAATTGTAATTCATGAAATTAAAACCTACCCGGACGCTAAACCCGTTCGGCAATGTTTGTGTCAGATACACCCGAGAAAAGCTGCTGCGATTAAAGCAGAAGTTGAAAAACTGTTGAAAGCAGGTTTCATTTATCCCATCCCGCTAATGGATTGGGTATCAAATATTGTTCCTGTGAATAAAAAGCAAGGGACAATAAGAATCTGTATCGACTATAGGGATATTAATCGAGCATGTCCAAAAGACAATTATCCTACACCATATATCGATCAAATTATTGATGATTGTGCCGGCAGTGAAATTTTCTCCTTTATGGATGGTTTTTCGGGCTATAATCAAATCAATATTCTGCCTGCCGATCAACCAAAAATGGCATTCATTTGTCCTTGGGGAACATTTGCTTATTGCAAATTACCTTTCGGCCTTAAGAACGCCGACGCAACTTTTCAAAGGGCTATGTCTTATACATTTCATGATATAAAACACATTGTGCAACCTTATCTCGATGATTTGCCTGCTCATTCCTTACATCGAGCTGATCACCTCGTCCATTTATGAGAAGGTTTCAAGAGGTGTAGGCATTATCGAATTCGGTTGAATCCCCACACGTGCGTGTTTTGCATCGAAACGGGTCAGTTACTGGGATTTGTGGTTTCAAAAGCCGGCATTCGTGTTGATCCTTCGAAGGTCGAAGCTATCATCAAATTGCCTCCTCCTTCGAGTCTTCGCTAACTCCAAAGTTTGCAAGGGAAAGCAAACTTTTTACGTCTATTTATCCCTAACTACGCCGAGATTATGAAGGTTTTTACCCGGTTGTTGAAACAAAGTGCTTCATTCTTTTGGGATGAGATAGCTCAGAAATATTTTGATGCGTTAAAACATGCATTGACCCATGCGGCGCTGTTGCATCCTCCCAACTACAACCAGGATTACTACTTGTATCTCGCCGCTTCCTATTCCACTATTGGGATGGTATTAGTTCAAGAGGACGAATTTTGAACGGAACATGTGATATATTATCTTAGTCGCATGTTGAATCCCACTGAGTTGAAATATTTACATGCGGAGAAATTGGCCTTGGCAGCTGTTCAAGCTGTCCAAAGATTTCGTCATTACATTTTGTTACGCAAGACTATCGTTATTTCTGATTGCAACCCCATGATCTACATTTTGACCAAACAATTGCTGGGGGGCAAGTACTCCAAATGGATTGTCATCTTGTAGGACTTTGATTTGGAATTTGAAAAATCCAAGTCAAAGAAATCTCTAGTTTTTGCGGAACTTATGTGTGACTTTCCCCGTGTTGATTCCGAAATAGTGGCGGAGGAGCCCATTGCGGACAAATCCTTGTTTATGTTCAGCACTTTAGATCCGTGGTATGGAGATATCATCACCTATCTCCAAACCCAAACCTTTCGGCCCGATCTTTCACGATCCGACCGTCGAAAAGTTCGATTCCAATCCCAGCAATACAAAATTATTGGAGATACTCTTTATCGCTTGGGGGTAGACTCTATTTTTTTACGTTGTCTCACTCATGAGGAAGCCGAGAGGGTCTTAAATGACTCACTCTGGAGCGTGTGGCGGTCATATGTCTGGGTATGCCACTGCCCAAAAGATATTGCGTGTTGGCTATTTCTGGCCGTCTTTGTTTAAAGACTCTATTACTGCGGTCCGAAAATGTCACAATTGTCAAATTTTTTATCGAAAGATGCGCGCTCCACCTGCTCCTCTTGACCCTATAATTGTTGTTGGTCCTTTTTCAAAATGGGGTATCGATTATATTACATGTAACCCTCACTCGGCCAGGGGGCATGCGTACATTATCCTTGCGGTAGATTATTTTACTAAGTGGGCCGAGGCGATGCCTACATTTGAGGCAGACGGCAAAACAACTGCAATTTTCGTATTCAATCATATAATTGCTAGATTTGGTGTTCCACAAGCATTATCACTGACCATGGGCATCATTTTCGAAACGTTATGATGACAGAACTTACAGACCAGCGTGGCTTGCACCATGACAGTTCAACTCCTTATTATCCGCAAGCTAATGGTCTGGTTGAAGCTATCAAAAAAGTCTTAGTCATCATGATCCGGCGGATCATTGGGATTCATCGGTCGAACTGGCACAACATGTTATTCTCAGCGTTGTGGGCATACCGAACCTCAGTCAAAACATCAATAGGGTTCACTCCTTTCCAACTAGTTTATGGTTTGGAAAGCCGTGCTACCTATTGAAAAATGCGAAATCCCGTCATTGCGAAATGGCCATCGAATTACTTCCAGCTACTTCCAAAGAGGAAAGACATTTATTATACTTAGCTCAGCTAGATGAGAATTGCCGCGATGCTACATTAGCGATCGAATCTCATGCCAAACGTATTAAGGCTCAGTATGATCAAAATGTAACCCCTCGAAATTTTTTGGAAGGAGATTTAGTCCTCTTGTACGATCATGCGAATGATAAATTGGGCACTGGAAAATTCATGCCTATGTGGCATGGTCCTTTTGTTGTCAAGCGAAAGCTAGTGAAAGGGGCATATGAGTTGGTAGACTTTGACTGGGTCTCTTTAGGTAAACCCAGAAATGGTCTTTACCTGAAGAGATATTATGCTTAAATCGAGTGTGAAGATTCGTTAGTAGGTTAGTTTTTCTTTTAGCTGGTGTGTTTTAGATTAAAGTGTGCATTAGCTTAGAGATTGGGTTTTCATCGTTATTCCTACTTATCTTGGTTTTACGTTTGATGTCGCAGATGTCGACGCCTCTTCAAACATTTATTGGTTACGCTGATGGCGCTTGTCGTAGTACGCGGAACATTTCTTCCGCAGCTTCAGTTATCTATTCGCCCTCTGACGAGTTATTATCTATGCATGGGGTAAGCCTCGGTCAAACAACGAACAACATTGCAAAATATAGTGCAATGGTGGAGTTATTATCTAAATCTATTTCATTCGGGATTCGGAGTTTGATAGTGAGGTTGGATTCTGAACTCGTTGTATTACAGCTTAATAGAGTATACGCCATTAGAAATCCAATTTTATTAAGATTATTTTTGAGAGTGCGTCTCTTGGAACGTGAATTTGATTACATTGAATATCAACATATTCCAAGATCTTTAAATACATTAGCAGATGTAGTTGCTTCTCAAGTGTTAAGTAGACATGTGCGATAATCATACAGGTAAATTTAAAAACATTCCATAACATGTTTAACAAGGCAAGCCAGTAATAACGATATCATATATATATAGGAGTGTGTCAAAAAATACATCGTCTTCAATCATAGGTTGAAAAACACCTTATGATCGAAAAAATGATAAGTACAAAAAGTAAAATGTCACATGTGACTACATAAGCAATCATCCCATCACTGGTGATGATCTCGATACGAAACCACTACACGAGCCACCTTACAAAGGAACCTCCTAAAAGGTCCTAGGACTCCAATCACATAGCGCTGAAGCCGACGAGGAATGTCGTCTATGCTCGTCTCAGGAATATCCCCTGTCAGGCGCTCTAGGTGACTCTCCAACTCAGCCAAGGTCTCTACTGACTCGTCCTGTGGGGCTAGAGCTAGTGCAAGTGTTTCCTTCTCTCGAAAGGCCAGAGAGCGACTAGTCGCTGTGGACCCACATATGCATTTCAAAACATTATTACAATCAGTTTTGAGACGATATAAAAATAAATAAAAATTAACATTAGGAAAAGTTGAAAATGATTACCTGAGTCA
Source organism: Pinus taeda (assembly GCA_000404065.3). NCBI lineage: Eukaryota > Viridiplantae > Streptophyta > Pinopsida > Pinales > Pinaceae > Pinus > Pinus taeda. Next base: position 8,355 of record APFE030899638.1, read on the forward strand.
TCCCACTGCTCTCCTGGAAGAAGAGCCATGTCTGGGTCACCACAAAAATCAATCCCAGTATATGGAAAGTCCTGGATAGAAAAGACCTGATGTTCCAACCACTAGAAGAACTCAGGTTTGAACCGGATGACCTCGGTCCCCTCGTCAGGATGACGGGCCATAACTGCAACCCATCGCATCAGTCTAAGCTCTCGGGGATGCCCGGGTACAACTGTGAGGTGCTGCGGGATGAGCATAGGAATCCGCTCCAGGCCAAGCTGACGACTATAGCACCATAACCAAAAGTCTTTAGCGATCGTTCTTGGCCCTGGTCAATTGGCCATTCACGTTGGCCAACACAGCATCGCACCAGTTGAAAACGGTGCCCTGAAAGCAGTCGACTGCCATCCGCATCTGGGATCCGATGGCAATGTGTAAAGCGGCAACCCCGCAAAGCCAAGTAAAAGTGAATGCAATTAATTTCAGTTCAGGAAGGGTTATGTATTTGATATCAATACCCTTGTCTCGAGACTGCCTATTGCAGTACTCTAGTCGAAGGCTATCGACGGACTGGCCACCCGCCCTAGCCCCAAACAGGGTCAAATCAACGCCTCTCTTAGGCAAACCAGTCAAAAAATATATGTCCGCCAGCTCAATCTCGAGCTGGTGGCCACCAATCAAGAAGCACTGGTCCTGAACACTCCACCTGTCAACCATCCACTGCAAAAAGTCCACCTGAGCCCTCATACCAGGAATGGCCCAGTATTTGTACAGCCCGCACGCCCTCAATGCATCAAGCGAAGGTTGATGATTCCATGCGGCTGCATCCACATCCTCGTGCTCGCGTTCTCTCCAATCCAGCATGATGTAATCCATACATCAAACCAAAAGAATATTTAGCATGCTAGAAAAGTTTTTTGTTGGTCCAATTTTGAGGATTCTTGGTTTGAAACCCTTGCGCCGGGGTACGCACCATGCCTTTAGACACAGTGCGTGGGACCGCACTTTGTCTAAAGGGAAGGTGCGGACCCCGAAATTTCTCCCAATGGAGAAAAAGTCAGGGTCCGCAGGTTAGCAGTGGTGAACCTGCGTACCCCGAGCGCGGGTTTTTCGCCCAAAAACCCTCCTAAAAAATCAAATAAAGGACTAAAATAAAAAACTAAACGGATGAAAAACAAGAGGAGGATGATGTGGATTACCTGGTGAAGACGGCGTCCGATTCGACGGTTGGATTCTCCGCAATCCTCTCAGGAAGTTTTCAAGGCAAAAGCACTATTTCCTCACCCAAATCACAAATGGTAAAAATGAATGGTAAAACCCCTTTTTATAAGGTTTTTGAGTAAATAAATGCAAATTTGTTTATGTTTTACTTTAAAAAGGTATTTTTTCGACATTTTTCTCTTTCAAGTAGGTATGAGTAATGTTCGTGTTTTTTGTGCAAGATAACAAGATTATTCAGGCGAAATCGATCATTTTCAACTAGAGTCACCTTTTAAGCCCTTTTGTGACTCCTAAAACATGAAAAGATTGCCGAGTTTTTCTTTTAAGCTCGTTAAAACGGAATTAAAAGACGGCCGATTTACAGCTCTTTTTCAACCGTAAAAACATAAAAAGATCGTCGGATTTTTGTCGTTTCAAATTCGATATTGGTTATAAAACGACGTGTCCTTGGTTGCTTTTTTACTTTTTCAGATCAAGGACACTAATAACGAAAAGTACTCCTTGGTCGTAAAAGATCAAGCGGTTCTCTCAAGTATTATTTTATACTTTTTCGGGCTTGGGAGACACAAATTTACGAAAAAGTCAAACCCTGGAGTCTTCTTTAGTTTTTTTTCAGACTCTCTAAAAATGAAAAACGTCGAGTTTCTCCTATACTGGACTCGTTAAAATTCGACAGTAAAGGACCTGTTCTATTACAAACAGGAACGAACCACTCCTTCTTAGGGTTCGCATTTAAAATAAGTTGGACTCACCCGAAGGGTGAGCTTATAATCAAGCATATGTTATCCTCCTCAAGCTTGTAAAAAATAAAGAGGTACTTGCCAGAAATGGTGGGGGAAAAGAGAGAAAAACGAGTTTGTTTGTCATACTTTATAACCACTCTTGAACACGACACTTTCATTCACCTGGGTTGGGAAATCCTTTACCTAACAGTTGATCGAACCATATTGAAAGTCTTCAGCCGGTTTCTGGGTATTAACTTTGGGTCAATCATCACCAAACCATCTGTCGTGTCATTATGTATTCAAGAGCTCAGTGCAAATAAGCCATATTCATCTGCAAAATGTCTGTCATCCATCTTGACCATCCCTGAGTCAGTCCTTGCAACTAAATTTCTTCAACTTGATCTATGATTTCGTGTCGTGAGCTTGCTTACGATGGATCGATTTCTATCGACTCCGACTCATTATCTAGAAAGATGATCTAGGAATCGTCAGTACCTTGGAATCTGCATGCCTCAATGGCAGGTTTCTTGCCTTTGACGACAGTTTACATCATTGACTTTTGATGAAAGGATTCCGTGACATGTTCGACATCAACACATCTTATCACATTTCATGGATTATGCTGAGTACTTTGAGGGCCATTGTCATTATTGGTGGTTTCTCTCACGCTTGTTAACGGTTTACATCATTGACTAGTAATCAAGCGGTTTCTACCATGTTCGACTTCGACACATTCAATCACATGGATAGAATCGTACTGTTTCGAGACGTAGAAATGAAGACCCTGGATCTAGTTTCCACCATCCAGGTTGCGAGGACTTTTGTATTCATTATATGGACTATTCATAAACAGATGGCTGCGTCCATACTGTGTCCACATGTGTCTTTACTTATGATGTGTTACGAGATCATTCCTATATCAGAGCAGTAGTTAGTCTTCTAGTCAGTTTTCAGTCTCTTAGTCAGTTCTTATCTGAGTATGGGAATTCCTACCTCAGCGATGATATGATCTCATATATATATTTTGCATTGAATGTTTTTACAGGTTCCAACCATGCTCTCTGCAAGATGATCCTCGAAATGATAAAGCACCTCACTCTTCCTATATGATAAATGAAAAATCCTCATATACTACAGACTTCGCACTTTAGGGGGCAATCTGTTACACAAAAATATCGTCAACCTAATTATTTGCAGTCGGTGTAGGCCTATCATCACCTATACCAGCTTCCTAAGCAAGTCTTAAACCTCAGCTCTTCAAAACAAGCTTGAGAAAAGAGAGAAAGACATCAAAAAAGCAATGTAACTCTGGTTCCGCACTTTCTCTTACTTTTGCCTGCGGGCCCGCACCTTTTGTTCAAGGTATCTGCATACTTATACGCTCTGTATGTAAAGGGAAAGGTGCATATCCCTGTAAAAGTCAAAAGGCGCAATCTTTATCTTAAAAAACTCATCTTGGGTTAATTCTAAAGTTTTCTAGAAGCATTTGTTACGTGGATTGTTCGCTCCAAGTGGTTCATGCATCCCATCATAGGAGGAACTAATCCCTTGTTGAGAGGAGCTATCCCTTTGAAGGAGGACTCTAACCCTTTGAAGGAGGAGCTGGTAACTGATCTCCATTGCACTATAAATTGAGGCATTGGGTCAGTGGCCAGAGAGGTTAGAAGCTGAAGTTTTGAGGGTAAATGCTAGTGAAATCAAGACTTCCTATTTGAGATTAAGAGGAGAGATCACATACCTTTTTGGCTTCATTAGGGAGTGAGTGAAGCTTGTCAAAGTAAAGGAGACTTCTTGTTGGACCCTGGGAGGAGCTTGTACAGCGTCAAGGCAAAGGTTGTAAGGTTCTTCTCTTTTGAATTAATACAATCAAGCTCATTTTTCTCAACAAGTATCTCATGTTATTTGTTTCATGGACTC
>APFE030899641.1:662-11433 GCA_000404065.3 Pinus taeda
CGCCACAGGAGACGCCACAGAAGGTTTTCTGGGTTTAGTTTTCTGTTATTGTGGATCTGGTTATCTGGGTGACTTACTGGTACTTGATGATCATTTGATATTTATGGATCCAGTTTGAAAATTTATGAAAAGTGGCCCTTGAAAGAAAAGAAGTAGGGGGTTGTAGCTCCCTTCCAGGAGAGACTGGAAAACGAGAGAGAGTTGTAGCTCTCTGCAGGTTGCATCCTGCGTATTGGTAAAGGACTGCACCAATACAAGACCATTGTAAAATGAGTTTCTAATTTGAAAGAAGATAGAGACAAATTGCAGCAGGTGGTTTTCACCCACATTGGGTTTCCACCTTATATTTGATGTTCTTTGATGTGACTGTCTGTTTTTCTTGTTCATGCTCATTGTTTTATGGTACTGATATGCAAAAATAATTCAAAGTATAAATAAGGAAGAATTGTTAAAGGACAAGATAATATTGATTCACCCCCCCTCTCAGTGTTATTTTCAACATGAATAGGGTATAACACTAATGGCGTCTAGATAGTATACCTATAAAATACCCAAGAGTACATCTGGGTTGGAATCTTTAAGAAAAAACAAAACCCTAAGAAAACAAGCAATCGTAATAAAACATTAATTCTAATTTTTCAGTTTGTAGTAAGGCGCCTGGTGGGGAGGGGTTTCGTACAACATAACCAACCTCGAGAGAATAGAGCGCTAAATTATTCGATGGGTAACTAGGATAAAGTTCACATATGTTTGGGTAGGGATTAGTGGAGTAGCTGCACCTATTCAAAAATAGGGACACATGAGTTAACAAGTAGCAAGCATGATTAAATTCAAAAAATAAGTAAGCCCTTAGCCACAATAAAAAATAATTAGCAAGTATAGTTATACTTGTGAAATGGGTGTGCGACATAGATTGTTTGGAGATAGTTGAACCTATGCAATAGAGAAAATGGGAAAAAAATAATTGTGAATGTGAGGAACAAATTGGTGAGTATGTGTAGAAATTCATTACCAGGCAAAACCTTATATGGCGAGGGTAAAATATCACTGTGGTTTCTAGGTAACGAGAGAGGTTGGGAGTTGAATTATTGAACCCCTAGGTTGTTCCTATTGGAAAATATTGATTGGGGGGGGAATGAATCAGTATCCCTTAGCAATTAGCACTTTTAAATCTTTTCAAAGAATTAGTTAATCTTCAATTATCATTAACATTTATGAAGTAACAACAGTGAATAAAAGAACACAGGAGGCACAAAAATTTTAGGTGGAAAACCCCCTCTAGGTCAAAAACCATCGAACACTTTTCCATCAACTCCAATTGAAAAGAAAGCTCCAACTTCCTAGAATCTAGAAAAGCATTCTTCTCCAGCTCCCACTGGATAGACACTCCAACGCTCGAGATCCTTCAATAGTCAACTGAACAGATGCCTCAATACCTAATGAGCTACAACTCACCCTAGCACCACCCTACCACCCTAAGGTTTTCACAGGCTTGAACCTATTGGTGACTTCATTCACCATCCTAGCACCACCCTACCAGCCTATAGAAGAATAAAAGAAGAATGGACTCCCATACCAGGGAAAATGATCCACTTTACAATGATATAAAATGATGTAGAAGAAGACGACACACTAAACCATAATCCCAACTATGACAGAACAACCTAATGATGATCCTAGACCTCCCGACACTACCTTTTCAACTCTTGGCAAATAGAGACTTATACAACCTTTACAAAGATGCTTTTACAATGACTCTATATAATGATACTTTTACAATGTTTGTATGCAGTGCTACCCACTTGAAGAATTCATGTGGTGAACTTCTCGCTGTTGTTTTGTACCTTAATTGCTGCTCTTTTTTCCCATGCCTTGATCATTGCTCTTGTCATGCTACCCTTTCTCATTCTTCATAACATTAGATTATGCGTTGAGTCTTCTCTTGATGAATATATAATAACTGCAAAAAGTCTTCAAGGAAATACCCATGACATGATAATAGCAAAACTTACCTCATCCTGCAAAGCATATGTCAGTGCTAAACAAAAACAACAAATTATAATACAAAGAACCTAATTCAACTAAGAGATGAATATGCATATATAAAAGATACTTACCTGTAGCTTACCTCTACTGCACCATTTTTCTGCACCTTGCTCTTTGCTACCCTAGAAAGTCTTTTCCTTTGCACCCCTTGACAACACTTGATCTAGTTTTTATTGGTTTTTAGGAGCATGATATTTAATCTGATGTATATCTATGATTTCATATCCCTAGCATGTGATCTTCAATCCTGTAGAAGCGCTCCGAGTCTCCTTTCCAATGCCACAACTCTGACCCAATTTGAACTCTTCAAGTCAAAGTTATGCCCATTCTCCCACAATGACCTAATTATGGACTAGTTCAGTAGAGCCAACTTGCACAACGTTCACGTGTCACTGTTTCCTCCTTCGGCTCTGAAATGGATACAAATAAAACTGCAGTTCATGCATTATCCGCCACCTTTTACTGAATTCGAATCCTCTTTTCAGTAGAGATTTATGGCGATTTTCCCAAGGTCACATATTTGAGATGAAATTCGACAGCCTGCAAAAACCCTAACTTCCACAGATCATATATTCCTAAATATAGTGAAACAAGATCTGAAATTTGTTCATGGCATTCATTAGGATTGTGAATCAAATGGGTTTTAATTTCAAAATCGGAGACTCTGAAGAAATGAAGTTATAGCGAAAATTCCATGATCGCTACATTTGGAGGACATATGAGATTTCTTTTTATAGAGTTGAGAGGGGCTTCTATAAAGAATGTTGGAGATATTTTAGGAGCTTAAAAAATTATTAATTAATGACTATTCAATGACCAAAACCAATTATGAGTGCCATGCCATAACCCCATAGGGTTTTAGCCCACTAACTGGGGTTACTAACTTCAAACATGAATATCTCTCAAACCGTGCAGAATTACTTGGCGTGCCATATATCAATGGAAACATCTTGATGAGTAGAATCTATCTAGAAGATCCTTGACTCAAAATAGAATAAGTTGTCAAGTAAAAATTCCCTTGCAAGATTAGGGTAGCCCCTAGTACTGCATGGTTTGACATCAATGACAACCTTAGATCATCTTTAGATCAACAATCTCCCCCTTTGGCATTGATGGTAACACAAGTACTCCCCCTTCGATCAGGGCACCTCTTCCCACTACCTTATCCCCCACTTTGACATCAATGGCAAAGTGTAACTCCCTCTAACACACAACCATCCTACAGACCTGCACACACTTCCACTCCCCCTTTATTTTCTAAATAAGGAAAATCTAATGAGTACTTGGGAGAATCCCAAGCTTCTCGCAAAGATATTCAAATGCTTGACGACATAAAGGTTTAGTGAAGATATCAGCGATTTGTTCTTTTGTACCAACATATTCAAGTTTGATATTCTTTTCAGCGACTTGTTCTCTAACAAAATTATATTTTATTAGAATGTGTTTTGTTTTTGAATTCATGATAGGATTATTGGAGATGTTGATGACACTGGTGTTATCACAGAAGATGGGAATAGGCTCTCTGAATTGTACTTGAAGATCTTGCAAAGTTTTTTTCATCTAAAGGACTTGAGTACAACAAGCTGGTGATGCAATGTATTCTTCTTCCTCTGTAGATAACAAGATTGAGATTTGCTTTTTGCTCAACCATGATATGAGACAACCACCTAGATAGAATGTTGCTCCACTATTACTCTTAAGATCATGAATTCTTCCTACCCAATCTCCATCTGTAAAGGCTTGAATAATGAGATTTTTTCCCTTGGGATACCACAAGCCATATTCTGTTGTGCCCTTTAGATATCGAAGAATTCTTTTGACGGCAATAATATGTGATTCTTTTGGTGATGCTTGGAATGTTGCTACTTGTCCAACTGCTTGCATAACATCAGGTTCGGAGGCTGTTGCGTATAGAAGACTACCAATCATAGATCTGTACAACCTCTGATCCACATTGTTAGATGAGTCATCTATGCTCAATTTGAAACCAGTTACCATCAGAGTAAGGAAGGGTTTGCAATCTTCCATTTTTAATTTCTTGAGCATTTCCTTGATGTAATTCGCTTGACATATAAATATTCCTTTCTCTTGCTAAGATATTTGAAGCCCTAAGAAGTATGTCAACTCACCAAGTAAAGACATATCGAACTCACTTTTCATCTCTGTAGCAAAGTTCCTACTTAGTCGATCATCATTGCTACCAAATATTATATCATCCACATATACCTCAACAATTTTTAAATTATCCTTATCTATTTGTACGTAAAGATTGTTATCAACAGTACCTTTCTTGAACTCTTGTTGACGTATATGCATCAAGACGAGCATACCATGCTCTAGGAGCCTTCTTGAGACCACACAGAGCCTTCTTTAACCTACAAACACAGTCTTCTTTCTCTGATAGTAGAAAACCTTCAGGTTGTTCGATGTAAACTTCTTCTTCTAATTCTCCATTCAGAAATGCTGACTTAACATCCATTCGGTAGACTTTTATTTTTCTTGAACATGCATAGGCAAAAAGCATTTGGATGGGTTCCATTCTGGCAACTAGTGCAAAAGTTTCGTCGAAATCAATTCCTTCCACTTATGCATAGCCTTTACAAACCAATATTGCTTTGTTTCTAGTAACCTGTCCATCTTCATTCAATTTATTCCTAAACACCCATTTAGTCCCAATGACATTTTTATATTTTGGTTTGGGATACGAAGTACCCTCTTCTTCATCAAGTCTCATTTCATATGTTATGAGAACTCCATGTAATTCCTCTTTGCTGAGTTTGTCCAGATTTTCACTATATTCTAAGACCGATACCTTTAGATTGAATCTTCTTGGTAACATTCTAAGAATCTTTTGTATAATAGTCTTCTCATTGACACGCTCTCCCAATCCTTCCAGAGTGTTGGTTATTTCATCAACACGTTGGAAGTATGCAACAATGTTGTCATGTTCTTTCATTCTGAGTTCCTCAAATTTTTCTCTGTAGATTTGAAGCCTTGCTTCTTTGACATTTGAGCCACCTGCATATATATTCTCAAGCTTTTGCCATACATTTTTGGCAGTTTTACAACCCAACACCTTATGATAAGCAGATTCAATAATTCCACTGATGATATTATTTTCTTTCACATCATTTACCAAATTATTCTTACCTTGTTCATCCGCAGTTGTTGTAAATCCATTTTGAATAGTGTCCCATACTTCATAAACTTGTGCCAAGAGATAGACCTCCATTCTTCCGTTTCAGAGTGCATAATTATTTTCATTGAATAGAGGTACACCATTCTTGGTATGATCCATGATCTCCTTGCAGTTGTTAAATTGCTATTGAAGGAACCAAGCTCTGATACCAATTGTTGGAAAATACTGAGAGGGTGGGGTGGGGTGAATCAATATTCCTTAGAAATTATCACTTTTAAATATTTTGATAGCATTAGCTAATCTTCAATTATCATAATTTTTATGCAGTAACAACAATGAATAAAAGAACACATGAGGCATAAAAAGTTTAGGTGGAAAATTGCCTCCGGGTCAAAAACTGTGGAACACTTTTCTATAATTCTTTAATATTCAACTCCAATTGAAAAGAAAGCTTCAAATTCTTATACTATAGAAAAGAATTCTTCTCCAACTCCCACTGGATAGATGCTCCAACGCCCAAGATTCTTCAGTACTCAACTGAATGGATGCCCCAACACCCAATGAGCTACAACTCACCCTAGCACCACCCTACCACCTTGAAGTTTTCATAGGCTTGAACCTATTGGTGAGTTCATGTACCAGCCTAGCACCACCCTACCACCCAATAGAAGAATAAAAGAAGAATGGACTCCCGTACTAGGGAAAATGGTCCACTTTACAATGATATAGAATGATGTAGAGGAAGACGACACAATAGACCATAACCCCAATGATGACACAACCACCTAATGATAATCCTAGACCTCTCGATGCTACCTCTTCAACTCTTGGCAGATCGACACTTGTACAACTTTTACAAATATGCTTTTACAATGACTCTGTACAATGATACTTTTACAATGTCTATATGCAGTGTTGCCCACTTGAAGACTTCATGTCGTGAACTTCTTGTTGTTGTTCTGCACCTTGAATACTGCTCTTGTCATGCTACCCTTTCTCATTCTTTAGAACATTATATTGAGTCTTATCTTGATGAACGTATAATACCTACAAAAAGGCTTCAAGGAAATACCCATGACATGATAATAGCAAAACTTACCTCATCCTCGAGAGCATATGTTAGTGCTAAACAAAAGCAACAAGTTAGAATACAAAGAACTTAATGCAATTAAGAGATGAATATGCATATACAGAAGATACTTACCTGTACCTTACCTCTGCTGCATCATTTTTCTGCACCATTCTCTTTGCTGCCCTAGAAAGTCTTATCCTTTGCACCCCTTGACAACACTTGATCTAGTTTTTCATGCCTTCTAGGAGCACGATATTTAATCTGATGTATCCCAGTCATTTCAGATCCCTAACATGTGATCTTTGGTTTTGTAGAAGCCCTCTGATTCTTGTTTCCAATGCCACAACCCTGACCTGGTTTGGACTCTTCAAGACAAATTTATTCCCAATCTCTCACAATGACCTAATTATGAACTAGTTCAGTAGAGCGAAATTGTATGACATGCCATGTGCCATTGTTCCCTCCTTCGGCTCTAAAATTGATACATAAAAAGCTACAGTCCATCCACTATCTGTCACTTTTTATAGAATTCCAATCCTCTTCTCAGAGAGAGAGTTATGACGATTTCCCCAAGGTCACATCTTTGAGATGAAATTCGACAACCTGTAAAAACCCTAACTTCCACACATCATATCACCGAAACTATAGCGAACCAAGATATGAAATTTGGTCACGACGTTCATCAGCACTGTAAATCAAATGGGATTTAATTTTAAAAGCTAAGACTTCACAGAAATGAATTTATAGTGAAAATTCCATGATCACTACATTTGGAAGATATATGAGATTTCTTTCTATAGAGTTGAGAGGGGCCTCTATAGAGAATGTTGGAGGGATTTTATGAGCTTAAAAAATTAATAATTAATGATGATTCAATGACCAAAGCAAATTATGAGTGTCATGCCACAACCCCATAGGGTTTTAGCCCACTGACCGGGGTTACTAACTTCAAACATGAATATCTCTCAAACCGTGAAGAATTACTTGGCCTGCCATATATCAACGAAAACATCTCGACGAGTAGAATCTATCTAGAAGATCCTGGACTCAAAATAGAGTAAGTTATCAAGTCAAAATTCCCTTGCAAGATCAGGGTAGCCCTTGGTGCTGCTTGGGTTGACATCATTGACAACCTTAGATCATCTTTAGATAAATAGTTTATCCAATGATTCATTTCCCCGGACCCTTACATAAACAAATATTTATTCAATCCCACAGGTAGAAATTAAATTACAAACCTAGATCTAGAATTTTAAGTAAAGGTCTACATGGGCAAGAGAGAAGGACTTGTAGGTTTCTGTCATCTTCTCTGCGAGTCATGCTCTGGTAGGAATCATCAAGTATTGATGATAGGTTACATGTATCACAAATATCCAAACCAAAATGGGAAAAACACCATGAATGGGTATGAGTTCGACTGCACTTCGTAGAAACAACAACAATCAGTGGATAATGCAGAAATATCAATATTCGAGTTCCTAATTTTAAATGAGATTACCAAACCCAAAATCTCAAAATTGCAAAGTGGTTGTAGTTCATTTTGTAGAATTGTTAATACCACTCCAAGTGGGCCCCACTCCATCCTCACCTCCTCCGTTCCAAAATAAAACTTATGATTTTTGAAACCTTCGATTTAAAATCTCAAATTTTTAAAAACTATGATTTTAAATCTTTGATTTTAAAAAAGTTCCAATGTTCCAATATTGGAACATTGATGTATCGACATTTTTATGTGGTGCACATTTTAAAAATTGTGATTTCAAAAAACCTCTGATCTCCAATTTGAAGTTTTATGTCATGACCAAAACTTTTATTCTAAAGTTTTCCATTCTCCTTATGACTCTTGCTTCGTCCTCCCCACATCAAGCTGACCTCCATCATCCTCCCTCGCCTCCTTAACCCTCCACCTCACATACCTCTCCTCCCTCCATTAACTCATGTATAGGGGTAGTTTTTAATTAATATATATAGTTATTAATAATAGAATTTAATATCATAATTATATTTAATTTTTAATTAATTAGATTGGTTTTGATGATTTGAAATTAATTAATTTATTTTTTAAAGGGTTTAAAATTAAACTAGTACTAATTAAGGAAATATAATTATAATTTATTTAAAGAATTAATTAATTAAAAATATTTATTTTTTTTTTTACTGCGGCAAAAACAAATTTTCCAGAAGTTCTCCTGGCAGTTTGCTTCCTAGCTTTGGGAAGCTCATAAATTGAGGTTTTTCTTGTCCAAATGAGGCCCAGGATGGCTCGTTGGATAGATAAAGTCATAGAGAATATTTTTAAAGTTGTTTCATAACAATATTCGATCATTTAATGAGCCTAAAATGTAGCCAAATGTCAAACTTCAAATTTTTAAACGAAATCAATTTTCTGAGTTTAATTTTCTGAATTTTCATTTGCTCATAGTCTAGAGAGTGGAGATCCATTCACCTATGCTATTCTTGAAAAATTAGATCTTTACAGGGATCGATGAAAAACTTAAATTTACTTTTATTTATTTATTTATTTATTTAAGTTTTGATTGGAGATATTCTATATTCCATATTTGGTATTTTTAATTAAATTTTGATTGACTTCACCACAAGAAAAAAAATTGAAGAGCTGAGGAAAACAAGAATTCAGATCAATGGGATTTCTCACTGGAAATAGAAGAAAAGGAATTTGAAACTCATGAAAAATTGTTGAAGAAAAATGACTCTTCAACAACTCTCCTATTTTAAATTCTTTTTGTAAAGTATAAATAATGGCTTGTAGAATGAACAAGAGGCTTCTCTCTTTTGAAATTTTGTAATAGTTAAAGCACTATTGTAATAGGTATTTCAAGCTAGAGGTACAGAGAGAATCAATCTCAAATCTGGGTATTATTGGTATTTTTCTTCTACATTCTAAACTATGTATGGAGAGCAAAGCTTGCACTATTGCAGCTCTTTTTTTAACACCAGAAGTTCAAGCATTGTAAAGGGTTGTTGGAGATCAAATCGAGAGAAACGGTTTCAATAAATTAATCTTTAAAATACTATTATTTTAATATTGGTTTCATTTTATAATAGAATAAATGTGTCATTTTCATTCATATTTTTACACTATTATCAATGTGAGTAATTTTCCTTTAACTATTTACTCAGAAATCGGTCTTTTAATTATGATTTAACAAACAATAATATTTTGTGAACTATTTTCTTATATTATTGTTTAATCATTTCATTTACTGATTTAGCAATCATCATCGTTTTGTGAACTACTTCCTAAATGTTGTTGATTAATTATCTCAGTTAATAGATCTCTGAATAGAATGTGTTTTGGTATTCATAATATCAGTTAATTGAACTACTTGGTTAGATTGACATTTATTATAAGCCAAAAATATTTAAATCTCAATCATTTAATTACTTTTCTCTTCATTGCGTTAGATCTACATCTTCCTAATTGAGAAAGGCTTTGGATATTTTTCCTTTTGCTTGCATTCTAGGATTAATTAACATTTATATTTAATTCTGCATTTCCAAAAGTCCTCTTATCAAAGAGGAAAACATTAGTAGTGGCTTGGTTGAGCCCTATATGATCTTAAGGATCACTTTCTTTCCTAATCAGCAAAAGAGTTGATCTCTCATGTCTATTCTCTATTGGTAGGCGAAAGTGAGATTTTAAGCCAATGGAGATAGAGTGAAGATAATTGGACCTAGTTTAACTAATTGGAACCACCATTTTAATGGAAAATCAGCTACTCTAAGTTCCCAACTGAGTGGTCTCCCTTATAATGTTGTAGGAAGATAATTTGAGCCTTTAACATTTTTGGCACTAGAATGAGAGCCTTCTACTTGTTGTCTATTGGAGCTTTTGTATTTTAAAGTTTCATTTAATCGCAATGGCTCCTCTTAAACTTGTCATTTGGAGTTGTATCTGTGGAGATGCATTTGTCAATACTTCACCAGTAGTGGTAAGATTCTTGTCTCAGGTAAAGCTGAATGCTAAGAGGAATGCTTCTACTTTTGATCATGCTTTTCAATTTATTAAAAAATTTACAGATTCTCATTCTCACGATATTGATGAATGTATTTTATGCAGGATTTTTACTCTTGAATTCTCAGGAAAATCCAAAGCTGGTGTCAAAATCTTCTAGTTACCTCTATTCACAATTGGGATAAATTTATCAAATTCCTCCTTTATAAATTTCACGGTTATGATTATGAATAGGAATGTGATAATTTCGAAGGACTATGAGGATTTGAAAATGAATCTGTCTTAAATTTTATTGTTAGATTTCAATTAATTTTCTTGAGATTCAAAGGTGAAGATAAACCTTCAGGAAATTGAATTGATAGATTGGTTTGAATATATTATTTTTTTCTCCCACACATTTCAAATCATTATGAAAATTTTGCAAGTTTCTATGACTCTCCTTCAACTTCTAGTAATATTATCAAAAAATATGATTTAGAGGTCAATATTAATCATCATAAGGTAGCTTCAGCCATGTATGATAAATTCTTAAATTTAC
>APFE030899647.1:0-13208 GCA_000404065.3 Pinus taeda
ACCTTCTAGTGGAATTGATAGTGCACTAATCCATTGCTTGCCATTATTTTGGTTTTGGTACCACCTTATAGCATATTCCGGTTCAAATGCTATTTTCCATGACAGATAATTGAATATCTTCAACTCTAATTGTTATTGAGGGGTTCCACAAAGATGTCACATGAGAATTTATGGTGACCATTTTGAGGTAAACAACTATCTATGTTAAGGTTTTATGTTGCAATTCTGTATTATTTATTTATGAACATTGTGTAATATTGATGCATTGGGTTGAACATGTAAAACTACTTAGGCTTGATTTTGATGATGGAAACATTTGATGTATGACTTACGTGGTGATGATTTATCTAGTACATGACTTATCAGAGCTATTGTCGTTTCATGTATGACTTAAGTGGATATGATTTATCTAATGAATGACATAGTGAAATTATGATTTCTTCCAGTATGAACTACAAAGTGACATATGGATACTAGACTTAATAATGTGATGAGTATACGTCTTGTTGTTATATAAATGCCTGAATGAGAGCTAACCTGCAAGGAGAAAGAATTATATGATAGCCGAGAGCTACTCTTCCATTGAGGGGAGGTTGAGACATCTCATGGGGAAGGTATAATGCACATTGTTCTATTACATTTCGTATCTACTTGATGTGAACTCTTATGACACAAGTAAAATGCAAATGACAGGTGGCAAGACAACCTGACTGGATTATTCGATGACAAGTCTAACCAGCTCTGTAGTGTGGTCCCTGTTCTGAAAGAGGGGTGGAGGTGTTTCCCACCGTGTATCCTCCGAAACCTGGAATCGTGGGGAGGACAGCTGAACGCTCCCCCTAGATGTGTGATGGCGATTGCCAGTTGCTTGCTGGGGGAAGTTAGGTCGATGTATTCGACACTCCCACCATGATGGTTTTATCAGTGGTTAGTATGGTCGTTTCCATTGATAAAGCAGCAGAGGATGGATAGGGTGGGAATGGAAGTAGGTCAAGATGGATAGGAGGATATAGATTAGTTGGAGACTCTTGATGAGAAGTAATGTCATTGTCTAACTTATCAAATTTTATTGCTATAACTTTCTATGATTTGCTATGTTTGTATCTTTCATTCTAACTTCGGGACGAAGTTTTCTGAAGGAGGGGTGTATGTAATGCCCCACTTAAATCTTATCCTACAAATTTTGTTAATGTTTACATTATTTGAAAATATTGAAAAATATTGGTCTAATATAAAATTCATGATTTCCATTATTCAAATTCCCCACTTACCTTCTCATTGAATATTAGGTAGGATATGGTCTCCTTCGATTATTTCATAATATATGTATTCATTTCACATTACCCAATGTACCCTCACATTCATTAAGGAGAAGACATGGTCCTCTCCATGTAATTACATCTCGCATTCCCCAATGTACCTTCACATTTACTTGGGAGAAGACATAGTCTTCTCCATCTTATCATCAATATATATATATTTCTTTCACATTCCCAAATGTACTTTTCAGATTTACTTGGGAGAAGACATGATCCTTTCCCATTGAATTCTCAATTTTATATTCATCTCACATTTCCAAATGTACTCCTAGCTTACTTGGGAGAAGAGAAGTCAAATATAGGGATGGGTGAGAAGTAAATGACATTAATGAGAGGTGGTTGAGATGGAGAAGGGAAGGAGGGTATAAAAAGGCAAGGGGGAAGGGAGAAAAGGGGTGTGGGGTTCTTGCTTATGATGATGGGGGTTGGTTGTGATTGTTTGGTCTTGTTATGATTTTGGGGAGACCTTGGAAACCTATGGAGGTTTCTTGGGTTTGAGAGGAGGAGAGTATTGTTATATGGTTTGCACATTCTCTTTTAGGACACACTATATCTGGTTGGACTTGGGCATGGAGGGCTAGGGAACCTGTGGAGGTTTCCTGGGCTAGGAATTTGTTCCTAGTTGGTTGGGTGGTAAATCCGGTTGGGTCGGTGAGAAGGAGCTGTCAGCTGGAGCCATCCAACAAAGGTATCATCATCAACCGCCGGAGCAGGTATTTTTCCATGAACTACTCTTATTAAGTTGATATCAATGGAATGTTCATCTTAATTTATGTTGTTATGATAAAATGATTAGATGTTAAATGTTTAAAATTTAGCGAGAAGGTCAGAAAGCTTCTTTTATTACTTGCAAATCAACACTATAATAGATCTGTTAGTGTATAATAGAATAAGGCTCTATTAATAGGAATCGGGTTCCTACACGTGGTATCAGAGCCAAGTTAAACCTCTAGGACCTATGGACCCTTATTTTGGCTTCCTTCTCAAATTGTTAATTTAATTTACTTCCTATTTTATACTCTAATTATTTTAAGCTCAAAAGCCGTTTCCACCTGGACCACAGTGAGTTGCTCCTCGTTCAAACCCCACCCATGTTTCTCTTCATCAACCGCAGTTTCAAAATAAGAAGTTGTTGTCGCTGTTGATAGAAATGCAGCCTCTCCAGGTATTCTTGCTGCCGTTGAGAAGTCTCCATTGCTGGATTAGGCGCATTAACTGTTCTTGCCCAAATGTAGTGCGCACAGAGGCCCTGGACGAAACATTCTCTTCAATCAACGTGAATAAAAAAATAAAATTAAATAAATAAAAAAGAATAAATTTGAAAGGAACTGCTACAGTCAAAGGAAAATTCAATTGCAACCATAGCATCTGTTTTGCCTTTCTGTTGGGGTTAAGCAAAACGGAGCTGCCCATACATTCCCTTCACTGCTCATGGCAGAATGAATATTCTACGAGAAGCAACAACATAAATGATTCTACCAATTTCTCATTACACACCATCCATTTGAATATGGCAATGAATTAAATCATTAATCGGTCACAAACTTCCTCTGAACTCATTAAATCATTAATCAGTCACAAATTTCCTCTGAACTCTAGTTACAAAGCGCAGCACTAATCTATAAATAGAGCATACACAAACAGACACGGCCTTTGTTAACCGTGGCCTCGAGCTCTGCCAGGGATCGATCTTGGATCGATTACTGTTCTTGCCCGGAATGGCTGTAATTGTATAACGATCAAAGGTTTGACATGCTCTGTAAAAATGTCGGAAGACAGTATTGCTTTGCGTCAAAGAATAAAGTCAAAGCTTCCACTTTAGGAAAATTTATTCGATCCCAATCTTCCTCTCTCATTGCACCTGTATGAATTAAAACAAACTGAGCACTAGATGACTGAGCAGCACTTAGCCATTCTGTGGGAATGTTGGCCTCCTTGCGAGGCATGAAAAGTCTCTTACAAAGAATGTTGCTATCCTGGTTTGACAAATGGGGCGCTAAATCCCGCATTACATCATGCTGAGAAAAAGAAAGCTCAGAAGCGCAGTGATAATTAATGGCCGCACTCCCTTCGCCATAGCCTGTGAGATGCATGAGATTTCGACTCGCAAGTTCTAACGAGACATCAAAAGCGTCCAACCATGTCATCTTCCGGACATATATCCAAATGTCCAATAAAGAACCCACGCCGAACCTTCTACCTTCGGGAAATGCCCCCAAGTCGAAAAAGCACTGTCTCTCTTTATCAGGGAGGATAACTATACTTGTTTTTTTTTAACGACAAACAAGTTCAGCTTCGTGATCTGTCGAAATAGGTTCAGATTTGGAAAGCTTTTCCTTTGCATTTTCCTATGTTGGCAGGGGTTTACTCTGCAAAGAACTTGCGCAAATACCGTTAAATTTCACTGGCGTTTTGTGTTCCTCCGGAGTTTTTTTTTTTTCGCAGGGAATCGCTAGGCCGGAGGCTTGCAGCTATCTTCTGTCTGCTTTTCGGCTTCAGAGTTCGAAAGTTTTAGAATTTCTACCTTCTCGCTGGGTTTCGACTCTTGCTGTAATCCCTCCGACAGTTTGAGAAAATTACTGGATTTTCGGAAGTAGTTTTGGTAAAGAATGTGGACAAGACCTTAAGTCGGAGTGGATTTGTCAAATGTCATGGAAGAAAGCTTGAATACTGGCGAACACGTTAAAGCTTACACAAAATCGTCTTAAATATGAGTTTATTTCTTAAAGATTGTGGTAAAGTTCTGATATCCGTATCGGTACTTAAAGAATTCGCTTTCCAATCACCTCCAAAGTTATGCTATCCATAAAAATATTTTTCCACCCATTAGCATGGAATTGGTAGTAGCTGTTCTGCACATGGACTTTCATGCTTATTATTTTGACAGATCTCACACTTACTACCTATCTTTGAATTTCTTTTTATACCTTTTCAACAGAAACTTTACCAAAGATTGTTGTAGGCCTGCAAAAAGAACATTCCTTGTTGATGGCACCCTGTGACCTTCTTTTAGAACCCTGGAATTAACTTTATAGCCTTCTGCACAAGAGAATCCTATCCTTGTATAGTAAGGGTTCATTCTGACGCTTACATTATCTATCCATCTGCTCCTCATCTTGCCATTCTTCAACCATTGACACAACTTATTATCCTTTACATACTATGTCTGAATATCTGTCATCCAGTTCACTATAAGCAGCACTGATTTCAGGCCTGACAGATTCTTGAAAGAGCGTCAGATTCCCTTCTTGTATTGAATATTGAGGTTAAACTGTTAACGGTTGCATCTTACACCCGCATTTCTGTTGTATAAGGCTTAGTATTTTTTTTATTCAATTTATAGTAATTGACATATATACAAAAGGAATCATCCTTCTTCCTCAATAGGATGGTTAGGTAGCAAAGGGGCTCTATCTAGGTACTATTACTTCCATCTTCAACAGTTCCTTTACTTTGTTTTCAATCTCATTCTTGTATAATGAGGATGTCAATATGATTAGAGAAGTGCCACCCTCTAATTCAAGTATGTGCTCCATGCCTGAGTTCAAGGAAAGACCTTTGGGTTGGTCCGGGAAAACATCTTCAAATGTTAGCTAATATGCAGTAAATTGTATTCAGTGCTTCTTCCCAAGAATGTCAGGGAATATTCAGATTGAAGAATGAAAATGTTGGCAAGAAGTCTGCATATACCCCTATGGATTTGCTTTACCATATTATCTGTCAAGATAATCTTACAAGGTAGAATTAAAAATCTCTGAAATAGTCTGTTGATTTTGGCTTTTGTTGGGATTTAAGGTAGCATTTTACACAATCCATTTCCGGTTTTACAGGGCTAAAATTTTCTTATTCAATTTCC
This sequence comes from Pinus taeda, assembly GCA_000404065.3. Lineage (NCBI taxonomy): Eukaryota > Viridiplantae > Streptophyta > Pinopsida > Pinales > Pinaceae > Pinus > Pinus taeda. The sequence continues at coordinate 5,176 of APFE030899647.1, forward strand.
AATAAGGCACAAATGCAGAAGGGATCATCCTTTTTTTTCCTTACCATGATGTCTAGGCAGAAAAGGGACCTTCATACGAGGTAGTTTCACCTTCTGTTGAGATTGAATGTTGCATTTTCTCACCTATTTCTGTGGTATAGGGCTTAGAGTTTCTTATTCTATTTCCAACAATTGACATACATGCGGGAGTCATTCTTCTCTCTCATCAAGAGGGCTAGGCAATAAAGGGACTCTAACTAGCTACTATCAACAGCTCCTTCACTTTGTTCTCAACCTCATTCTTCTATAAAGAGGGTGTCAATATGACCAATTCATTATTAGAGAAATGCTGAGATCTAGTTAATATGCTGGAAATTGTATTCAGTGCTTAAAAAAAAAAATGTCAGGAAATTTTCAGATTGGAGAGTTAAACTCTAGGAAACTGGTACATGCTCTTATGGATTTCCTTTTCCATCTCTTTTGTCCAGATGATCTTATAAGGTGGAGTTGAAAGTCCTTAAAATGAATTTTCAGTTTCAAGAAATTTGGTAAGGTGGTTCTTGTGAGTTGAAAACTCTCTTCACCTATTGTGATCCACTGACTATATCTTCAGTTTAACATAAGATAAAAGTTCCAGTATGTGCCCTATAGATCAGAGAGGAAACCATCCTAAACCCGTCCCTATCTCGAACAACATTTTAAGTTCTGATAATGAAATGCCCAACTTACAATTCTAAGAAAAAAAACAGGGCAGCTATAATAATATTTTTATATCTCCGACCTTCGTCAGAGTTTATTTTAGCTAAACAGAACCCATATATATGAAATTCAGCTAGCTAATTTCCCATGCTCCTACCCTAATCCCTTTCAGTAACCAATCTATACTCACTCCAAAATACCAGATCACACCGACTCAAGGATTCATCACAGCATTGGCTTGAATTGAGTAATAGACGATATCATATAAAACTGAAAAATTTGCAGTTTATAATTTCCCATGAAAGCATCCTGACAATTAGCTTAACTTACACATATTTGGCATGAAGTGGTAAAAATGATTATCTCTGATTGATAACCATACAATTGATCTAGATTGGCCTTTGTGGTGATGTGGTGATGCTTGCTACATAGACTAGTGATGCAAAATATGTGTACCTTGAAGAAAGGACAATGACACCGTACACCCAATCAAGATATTTTTAGATGGACAGGTAATTTTAGATGGGCATTCCTTTCCACACAGTTTAATATTACTCAGTGTCATCTAGAGGACAGGCAGACATTACAGTCGATGTGAACAGGAATAGTTTCCAGGAAAATAGCTTGCCTGTAGTTAACATTTCTCAAGTTAGGTTCCAGCCATACTTAACTGTTAAAATCAAATCCGGAAAATTCTGGGTGTGTAAACCAAGAGGGTATTCATCTAAATTTCTAAAACGTAATCTTCAGCTTGCTGGAAATTCACATTTCAGTGATATTTTGGTTGAGGGGAGGTCCCAAAAGGCTCTATTTTAACCCTCATACATTTTCCATCCCAAGACTAATCATCTAGTAGTGCTAAGGCACTTGTAGGGTGGTTGTCATACCCAAGTCAGATTCTTGTCCCTACATTTTTGTAGATTTTACAATTTGCCACATGGGACAGCAAGTTGTTTTGAGTCATAACTCTCTATAACCAGTATCTCATTTCAGAACGCTTATTAAAGGATCTCATTTCGAGACCAAAACTGATCAGAAGCGTCAAAAACACCTCTAAAACCACCACTAAATCATGCTATGAAGGGCATTCATGTTTACAGAAAATGTGATCTGCTAAAGAAATATTACAAAAGAAATACACATCATGACACCAAATAGAGGCCACACAGGCTTCCCTTTCCTACATAAGCAGAGAGAGAGGACCAGCATGTCTGCTTTGGCTCCGATCTCAAGAGAGCTATATCTTTTATAAAAATGCCATATCTAGCTGAAATCTGCATAGCCAAGTCTGATCTAAAAGTTGAAACTTCATACAATGGAACGGATTATCTCAACATGAGAAGTCGATTGACATCGTCATTTCTATTAGAAGATGCATGCTACTGTAATCGCATCCTACATACTCCAGCATATCTACTCACTGATCCATTTGTCCCTAAAAAGGTGCCCTTTTCGTCAAAATTTCAAAAAAGGGGCAACAAAGAGATGACTGGATATGCAGAATGATCACCTACAGACATTATTTTCACAATTCCCTGATTCATACTATTTAACTACCAAATATAATATTCACAACCAGTTTTTCAAATATTATATTAATGTTTGCAAGATCCTAAATCTATATCCTTTCTGTGCCATCACCTATCCCAAAACCTTCAGGCATGTACCATCATTCATGGATGGTTTCGACTTTCTCTTAAACCCTGCTATTGCTGATGTTGCTTCTTCTCAGTCATAGCATTTTAGCTAACTTAGTCATTGCATTAGAGTTGGAGATCACAAACTAACGAGATCAAATGACAAATCCAAGAGTTGTTGTATCAAAGTGTTCCTCCCTGTGCGTAGTTACTTTCGTTTGAGGAAATAATGATGTTCTAGGGTTCTTCACGTTGACTTGCCAAGCAATAAATAGGAATCATTTTTAATATTCATAATCTTTTTATATGTTAAAAGGAAACTAATTACTTGGGGAGAATGTTTGTCATTAAGAACACATTAAAGACATAGATATTTGGATAGAATTATATCTAAATGAGTAGTGAGTCATTCAGGATTCAATTGCAACTACCTCGTTGATGGGCATAATAGATGCTAATTCCAACTATAACTTGATGATTTTATCATTATTCTCCAAAGGCATCTTCATATTTACTAAAATGTAGACTATAATATTTTGTAGACTCTTTTCAATCATTCATTGTATGCCATTTAGACAAATTGTACTTTTGTTACTAGAAGTCATTAAACATCTGGCTTTTTCACCTTTACCTATACAGCTCTTTTGACACTTACGAGTCATTTAGGATTTGGATTTTGATAAGAGTGAGTAATGAAGTCAATGTGTGTTATGTACCACTAGGACTAAGGTCAGCATTCAAACAACTTATAAATGTAAATACTGTTTCACGTCTGACATTTGTATTGTGCGTTAAGATCTCAACAAAAACAAATTCCTGTTCTTTCCACTAGTCCAAGCAAATGACCTTTCTGTCTTGTTGAATGAATTCACACAGATTTATGTGGTCCCTTCTATAGAGGTTTTAGTCTTTGCTCAAATATCTAAAAAGAATCCTGTTTCATTGCCCATATTTACAAGAACTAGTGGATGTCGCTCTTAGCGTTTGGAATCCTGTTTTCCATGTCACAAAGGGTATCAGAATCTCGTGTCCTTGAATTCATGATGGACATGCTCACAGTGATGAAAGGAAGAAGTACTTGACACTGAAAGATCAAATGTCAGGTCTCTCCCTCTTCACTTTCGTTCTTCAACCTTGTAGAAGCCCTTTCTTTTCCTGGAGCAGGTGATCCTTTATTTTTAGTGGATGAAAACAGTTCACAAGACTTTGAAGCTAATTACAAGAAGAGGACTGATTTATTGAAGGCTCTTACTATTTTTGCCTCTGTAGCTGCTGGAGCAGTGGCTATCAATCATTCTTGGGTAGCTGCCACTCAGGATTTGGCAATGGTATTGGTATTTGCATTGGGATATGCTGGCATTATTTTTGAGGAGTCCCTTGCTTTCAACAAAAGTGGTGTTGGACTTTTGATGGCTGTCAGTTTATGGGTAATTAGGAGTATTGGGGTAAGTCTTTTCTTTTTAAATTGAAATTCTTTTTACAGTATCTTCAACGGTGATTCAATGCTTGTGATTGATTTCCTGTCCGGTGCTATTGATAGAAGATCCTTGATCTATTTTACAAGACCGATTTGGAGTAAGAAACTGATATCTATTGTTTGATTCTTTTTCCTGAAATGCTATTTAATGTTTTGTAGGCACAGACAAGAATAGATGGTTGCCTATAAATTTCAGCCCAGCTGTACTAAAGGGCCATGAATATTGACCCCCCAGTTTTGTTTCTATTCTTTTTTTTATTATATCCCTTTGTTGCTCAGTTTTTAGCTTATCTTGTGTGTCAGGCTCCATCAGCTGATATAGCTGTTGAGGAATTGGCCACAAAATCTCAAGAAGTTAGTGAGATAGTATTCTTCCTGCTGGGTGCCATGACAATAGTTGAGATAATTAATGCACATCAAGGATTCAAGCTGGTTACAGATAATATCACAACTCGGAAGCCTCTTTCACTTCTTTGGGTGATAGGTTTTGGATATTCATTACATTACTTGCTTGTTTTGTTGTTTTTCTCTGAACGATGCTGGTTAAAAATTTTCGTTGCTTGTCTGTCTGAGGTTTGCACTCCCTCTTCCTCAGAAGCAGGTCTTGTATATTGATCATTTATTTCATGTACTCTGCAATGATTTTCATCTGTATTCATGTCATATGTTACATTTGACTCCATTGATCCCAGTGGCAAGTTATTCTGTGGCCCTGTCTTGACTCTGCTATTTTCTTCTGACTGTGCGGACAAAGATGGTACTGGCTTCTGATCATTTGCCTCAGGAATTTCAGTTCCAGATTCAAACATTGGCGGTGCACTGGGTGTTCCCGTTTCTGACAAGTTCCTAGGTTTCAGATCAGTGATGTTACAATCTTGGTCTTCCGCATCGGGCTCAAGCGCCCGCTTTCCAGCTTGATGATTGCCACTTGGATACATCTTCTCTTTAGCCTCTAGCCCCTGCCCTTTGCAATCTGAATGTATGCACCTATCTTTGCAATAATCTGGAACATTATCGTCTTTCTCCTCCGGACAGTCGATATCCTCAGAAGATCCGGTGCCAGAACAGGGGCGCTGCCTATTGGAACGAAACCTTAATTCATCACCCACCGATTCCCCATGGAACTGGGGATCCATTTTCCCCTTCCCCTCGCAAGGACCACTCTTAGAATCTGACATCGAAACTGAATCAGAATTGGGCTTCTGCAGTCTATCATACGTATACCTGCAATTGTACTCATATCCAGCATTGCGCCGTGCCAGCTTAAAATGACCCTGGTCTTGCTCAACGTCCTTATAGTCATGCAATAAAGGGTTTTCCTGCAGATCAGAACCCCAAGAATCTCTCTCCTCGCCAGATGAATCATAGAAATCCCGGTCCGGCGCAGAGCCAACACTCTCATCATCATCGTCCTCATCATCATCAACATCTATTACAACATTTCCACTCAGATTGGGAGGAATGTGTGAGCTGAGCAAGCCTGAATGGTAATGAATGCCAGACAGTTTTGTGGCCGGAAGGCTGGGAGGAAGGCCCCAGCTCTTGGTCTTAGCAGCACGGGCAGCATTGTATATCAAAGGATCAGTAACAAGGTTTGGACTAATATTTTCAGAGGGATATACATGGGGTTTCACATCCAATCCCTCTCGGAGCCAGTTCAGGGCATTTTCATCCAGACCATCCGTGAACATTTTCTCTTTCTCTTGGATATAGATACTTGAAATGCCGCAAAACCCTGGCCACCAGAACCCTCGCCTTCGACCTGTGAACATCAGAGATTTATGCTATGAAAGCTATGAGGAAAGACAGAATTATGAAAAAGAATCTTGCTCAGTTCGTAAAAGCTGAAAGGTACATTATGACAAGGATTGTGCATCCCTTTATTGTTCAGCCCAGATACTCCTTCCAGGTGCCAATTCCTTATCTCTAAATTTTGGTTAGGATTGTTTTCTTCCTGCAATTTTAATTATAAATTCCATTTTGGTAATGTAAAGATGTATATTAGTTCTTTTAGTGCCCTCATCTTCTATCATCCATCTGTAGAATGTGTCCGTTATTCATGTATGGCCCAATAATTTTGATCCCTTATGTAGTTTGCACTTCAGATTTACGATTTGAAAGTCAAATATATCTTTGCTGTTGTCAATTATGTCTGTGATACGTATTCCAATAATGTCTGTGATATATATTCATCTTAATCATCACAACTACTAGAGAGCAATGCTATATTCTCAAATTTCCTTGAAGCAATGCCAAGCTGACGTCTAACCTAGGATCTGCATCTTATCAAAAGTATATGCTTGTAAGTTGTAACAATGCCACATCCCTGTTTTCATAAAATTTGAGTAGTGTTTCTTCTTACTCATCTGTAGAAGTTGAGTGAATAGGAGTAGGGGTGGAATAGTTTAGTCTTCTTCCAGAATCACACTCTTTCAACGTCCAGTTCCAGCTCGGTGATAGGATTATTTCTAGACATAAGTATTTTAAATTTCCTCTGCGCAATAAAGATAAAGCTGTATGAATTAATGACTATGTCATCATTAATGATAACGATTGTAAGGTGAGCTAGGTAGTTGGATAACCTAACTATCATAGCGTTTATAAATGACACTATATATGATGCATTTACAACTGTTGTGGAACCCAAGAGTTACCAACACGTTGAACAAACATTCATGACCGATTGCTGAGATCTCCACTCTTAATACCAGAAATTAATATCCATACTGTTGAAAGCTCTTCATCAGAGTCTTGAGAGAATAGACCATCTTTGGACTAGAAGAGTATTCAAGAGAACCACAATGCTATTGTCCAAAAAAAATAAAAAAATAAAAAAGGGCACATATAACTTTATCACGACATCTTCATGTCTTTCCTTCAATTTTAACATATGCTTCATAAATGCCAGGATATGTGGAACAACATCAAAAGGGTTTCCTCCAAATTTCGGAAAGTCTTTACCATAGTTAGGAGGACGCTTGCTTGGGTATCTTACAATATTCTTAGTATCCAATGTGGGATACAACACATGCAAATCCCAAGGGACCATCTTTTGTCCATATAAAACCCCAATTGTGAAAATTCAAATTTGCAATTTCATATCTTTTCACAATGGAGTCAACAAGGTGAAAAGTAAGGATTTATACTACTAATAATGAAAACTCTAGATCACAAAAGACTTAAAGCAATAACTCTTTATATTAAATCCATGATTATGTTCACAAAAAAAAAAATATGTTTGAGGAATTGAATGATGTACTTTAACTGAACTGCATGGCAAAAAAAAAATATGATAAACATTGAATTGGTTGGATGTAAGGAAAACACAATTAAAGGTTGGGATGGTGAAGACTTGAATAAGGCAATTATTCCATTTGTTTAATTATTTCTCATTTGACAGGTCATATTGTGAGTTGCATTATATATCATGAAATTGTCTTAGTACTAGTAAATAATGATTAAATATATAATAAATTTGAACCTTTGACATTTAGAGGACATTTCTCTCATATGAGATCGTGCTGGAAACAGTTTATGAAGTTTTGAGTCTTTTACCCGATTAATTAATTGGTTTCGAAGATGAAACCATCAAATTGGAAGAGTGAGATTTTTTTTTTAAAGAAATTATATGCATAAAACTTATACTAGCACCTTCTAGTGGAATTGATAGTGCACTAATCCATTGCTTGCCATTATTTTGGTTTTAGTACCACCTTATAGCATATCCGAGTTCAAATGCTATTTTCCATGACGGACAATTGAATATCTTCAACTCTAATTGTTATTGAGGGGTTCCACAAAGAGGTCACATGAGAATTTATGGTGTCCATTTTGACATAGACAACTATCTATGTTAAGGTTTTATGTTGCAGTTCTGTATTATTTATTTATGAACATTGTGTAATATTGATGCATTTGGTTGAACATGTGAACTACTTAGGTTGATTTTGATGATGGAAACATTTGATGTATGACTTACTTGGTGATGATTTAGCTAGTACATGACTTATCAGAGCTATTGTCGTTTCATGTATGGCTTAAGTAGATATGATTTATCTAATGAATGACGTAGTGAAACTATGATTGTTCCAGTATGAACTACAAAGTGACATATGGAGACTAGACTCAATAATGTGATGATTATACGTCTTGTTGTTATATAGATGCATGAATGAGAGCTAACCTGCAGGAAGAAAGAATTATATGATAGCCGAGAGCTACTCTTCCATTGAGGGAAGGTT
>APFE030899654.1:2561-80591 GCA_000404065.3 Pinus taeda
AGAGAGCCATGGACATTGCATTTAAAGGTTTAGTCAATAAGTCTGTAGTAATTTATTTGGATGATATAACCGTGTACTCCAAGAAATGAGGCGACCATCTCAAAGACTTAAAGAAAATCTTCCAACGATGTTTAAGGTACGAAATTTCACTTAACCCAAAAAAATCTTTTTTCGCATTAAGTGAAGGGAAATTTCTAGGATTCATAGTGTCAAAATCTGGTATTCACATCGACTCTGACAGAATCAAAGAAATTTCTGAATTATCCCTACCTCATAACAAAAAAGGCATGCAATATTTCCTTGGTCAAATCAATTTTTGTAAAGATATTTGTTCCAGATTTTTCACGAATCGTATCTCCTTTACAAACCATGATAAAAAAGAACTCTATTTTTAAATGGGGCCAAGATGAACATGAAGCGTTTAAACTGATCAAATAGGCTATTATTAATACTCCATCTTTAGCAACTCCGAATTTTTCAGAGCCTTTTATTTTATACACATTTGCCTCAGATAAGTCATATGCTGCGATACTCACTCAAATGAATCAAGAAAAGGCGGAAGCACCAATTGCTTTTTCAGTTCAAATTTGCAGGGTGCTGAATTAAATTACTCAGACGTTGAGAAACAGGCTTATGTTGTTTTCAATGCAATCAAATACTTCAGAACTTTTCTACTCAAAAACCATACTAAAATTATAGTACCGTTTCCAGCGTTAAGGAATCTTCTAGTACAAAAGGATGTGGGTGAAAACAGGGCCAATTGGGTAACTGCCTTACAAGAATATGACATAGAAATTAAACCAACAAACATTAAAAGAGGTCAAGGCTTTTGCAAAATGCTGGCTAGAGCGTCGCAAATTTCTGAAATTCCATCTGTAGAGGTACAAATGTGCGAGGTAAGCTTAAACGATGAAGAGTCATTATATGCTGATATCATTTATTATCTTAAGAACGGATATGCTCCTTCACACCTCGATCATACTAAGAAAAGAGCTCTAAGGTTGAAAGCCGAACAATATCATCTCATAAATGATATTCTATTTAGAATGAATTACGATTCTGTTCTCCTTAGATGTCTTGAGAAATTTGAAGCTGAAAAAGTTTTGCAGGAACTCCACGATGGGCCAGCAGGCGGACACTATGCTGGAGATGCTACTGCACACAAAATCTTGCGTGCACAGTATTACTGGCCCGCGTTATTCAAAGACTCGCACAGTTACGTGAGGAAATGTCAAGTCTGCCAAACTACTGTTGGGAGACAAAAGAAGCCATCCCTACCACTTCAACCAGTTAGCATCGAGCAACCCTTTAGTCAGTGGGTATTGGACATAATAGGTGAGATCGTTCCTCACTCTTCCAGGCAGCATAGATATATCCTTACAACCATAGATTATTTTACTAAGTGGGTAAAAGTAGTTCCACTCAAGACGGCTAATGTTGAAAATATCATTGAGTTCATAGATCAATATATAATCACCAGGTTTGGATTGCCTTCCACTTTAATGTTTGATAATGCATCATACTTTTCTGGAAATGCAATGACTGAATTTGCACTTAAAAGAGGATTCAAACTCAAATATTCGGCCAATTATTATCCACAGGGTAACTGATTAGCCGAGTCTACAAATAAAAACCTAATCAGGATTATCAAAAGAACAGTAGACCAAAATCATAGAAATTGGCATAAATCCTTAATATACGCTTTGTGTGCAGACCGAATAACGAGAAAAGCTTCCACCGACACTTCTCCCTTTAATTTAGTTTATGGGAAAGAAGTGGTTCTTCCGACTCACTTAGCAATTCCCTCTTTGTCTCTAATTCAATTCATTGATGAAGTACCAACTTCCTCATTACACCTAAGACAGATGGAAATAATCAAATTAGAAGAACAACGAGAACAAGCTAAGAAAATGCATGCTCATCATCAAGCGCTAGTAAAATCCTCTTTTGATTCAAATATAATGACCAGAAAAGATTTTCATATGGGAGACTTACTTTTAAAATGAGACAAGGCACATGAAGAAAAGGGGAAGCATACAAAATTTCAAAGAATGTGGCTTGGTCCTTTTCAAATTGTAGAAGTCTTAGGTCCATTGACATTTGTGTTACAGGATTTAGCAGGCAAAAGAGACTCTTTGCCTATCAACGGACAAGTTCTTAAGAAATATTTTCCATAGAAGATTATTCTTCTATTTTTTGTAGAGTAATACTTTTTTTTTCATAATAAAACCATTTGTGAATGGTTACATCAGGCATTTACGAAAAATACGCTAACTCTCTTTCAAATTTTGATTTTTCACTTGTATAAATAGCAAATCTTTTGGATAATTGATCTTTATTATTGTAAGATACAGTTAAAGACTCTAACCTAGATGTGACACTAGTTTCAACTTCATAAAGTTCGATGAAAACAACCTTTAGTGAAGGAATTGTTTTATATCAGTACAATGAAAGGTATCAATAACAAAATAAAAATTCTCTGTAGAATAGCTACTTCAAAAACTCTATCATTGTCGTCCAGAACTATCTAAAGAAAACAATGTCTTCCTCCCTGCTAAGGAAATCACAACTTTCAGAGGAACAATCCAAGGATACACTTCATCTTGAAGAATGAGAGGTCTCATCACGAGCCGACTTATCATAATCACAGATATTATAACTTGCTGACTTTGCCAAAAGTTGCATACCACAACAAGGCAATGACTCAAGATTGTTACAATCAAGAGGCAAGGGGTCTCATCACGAGCCAGATTGTTCAGCAAAGTTATAAATAAAGTGAATGACTGTGTCATAAATTTGGCTATCAAACCAAGACATTGTTCTTTAAGAATAAAAAGAAAATCAAAAAAATAAGTGTGGATATGGATTCTTCTTTGAGAGTTGTAGGTTTCTTTAAGTAGGATACAAGGTCATTGCTGGGTAACAGGTAACCCTGTCGAGGCTATGAACGCCTACTGGCAGCAGAGGCTCTACCTACAACAAATGAGCACATTTTAAAACTAGTTACAGAGAAGACTTTGTTTTATCTTTACATACCAAGTAATGACTGATGTAAATACAAGGACTAACTTGAGGCAGAAAATAATCAAAGTTGAAAATAGCTGAGACAAAATGTCATTGACAGGTTAGAGCATAATATACTTTATCTTTCCACAATAAAGTTTAATTTTCTGAAAAAATTATTATTTTGGAAGTTGAAAAAATTCAATAGAAACACAGAGATAACTGGTTCTTCCAAGTGAATCGCCAATTGTTGTGGCCACCAACAACCCCCCTCCTTATGAAATAAGTGGGGACCCTTAGTAAAAAATTAAAAAAAATCAATTAGTGTTATATTTCTTTTTAGATGAAACTTACAATATCATGGACTTAGGGAAATACCTTTAGAGAATCTAAAAAAACTAAGTTTCATAATGAAGAAATTAAATTCACTCCTTAAGAGAGATCGCATCGCACAAAGAATGATATGATACCTTCTAAATAAGCCAAAATGATAAAAAACGCGAGATTGCGGCACGAAACTCCATCGCATCGCATGCATTAAGAAGCACTTACATTAAAAAACCTTAAAATCATCGATATGCGATATCGCATATATCACACATCGCAAAAATCACATGAATTACACATAATGATTATAACGATTAAGCGATCTGTGATCTTGCGATCCTGCGATCTTGCGATCCTGCAATCCTGCGATCTTGCGATCCTGTGATCTTGCGATCTTGCAATCCTGCGATCCTGCAATCTTGCGATCTTGCAATCCTGCGATCCTGCGATCCGCGATCTTGCAATCTTGCGATCCTGCGATCCTGCGATCTTGTGATATTGCGATCAAGCAACCTTGCGATAGAACAGCACGATGCAATTGTGGAAATGTGATACAGTGATCTGCGATATCGCAAAGCAAAAATCGCAAAACCTCCCCATCGCAGTTGGTTCTGGCTCATTATTCGAGAAAACGTTTTAGGCCAAACACTGGTCATGCGCTTTAATGCGAATTAATGAGTTGTTGCCAGTTATTAATGAAGTATGGTGCTGTGTTTTTCGAAGAACTAGTTCACGTAAGGTGGTGTGTTTTGCATATCTTCGACATTTAAAGTTTTCTTGTCGTTATTTTTATCATTACTTCCACCTCAATTGTGAACTGCAGGAACAAAGGACGAAGCATTATACAGGGCAGTATGCAGGAAACTATGAGGAGGAAAGACAATACTCCAATGTCCATTTCGGAAGGCACACCTAATTCACTTAAGGGAGAGAAAGAGCCGCATAATTCTTCTGAGGCATCAATCACAGATTTCTCATGTCCAACTACGGTTGAATGGGTACTGAACGATGCTGATACCAGAAACAGACAGTTTAATGCTCAGGGACAAGAGCTCACGAAATCACTATTTTTAAAAATTTTCAGCTTTATACTCGATAAGGGAAAAAGGCGCAAGAGGCAAAAAACGCATCAGGGAAGCCCAGATCAAGAAATAGAGGCAATTTCGGATGCACTATTCGCACTACGCTAAGAAAAATTGCTCGAAAAGGAAGGCTTCTAATTACTCAGTCACCTGCAAGCCCCGAAAATTGCAAGGAAGCAGCGATAGAAACAAACTGGAAACAGAAAGCTAAAGTAGAAGCAATCCGAGGGTTAACCAAGTTAAAATTGGATTATTACCAGACATACATGGTAAAGCCACATAATCATTTGATGACTCTCAAATATATCATCAATTTTGCTGAGAAGATAAGTGCCAGCTCTTGCAGATTCTATTTTCTTAACTCAACCAAAGACGGAAGACAGTCAGCCGACTCTACTTAGGCAAATACTGAATGCTTGCGACGTTAAGGAGCAAATTTAGAAATAGTTAGATATTAGATTTAATTTTAGAAATAGTTTTACTTAGAAAAAGGACAGTCATTTAAACCGAATCCTGAATTTCTGTAAATAAATTATTTAGTTAGTAGTATTTAAACCCTTCTCATGCATTTAGAGAAGGGTCCAGAAATTTATCAAAAACTTGTCCTCAGAACATGCACTTTTGCACCCTCAGAGGAGGTTTTGATGAATGAATGGAACAATGTTTATTTGATATTTGCATTTGATATCTGCTACTGATGTTTCACTTCTGTACTCTTAGTGGATGTTAAATCAAGGAGAGATAAATCAATTATTGCTTGAAGCTCATGAGTAGGACTAGTTATAAATGGTACTTTTATCTCTTAACCATTTCTGCTTATGCGTTAAAGTGATGTTCAGTTTTCAGTTGTTTATATATTACAACGTGGATGCCTGAGTTATCATTTGGCACTTTTGTACGGTGATAACTATTTATTTATGCTTAGTGTATGAATAGCTCATTTATGCGATATGTTTTCACAACTGTTTCGTCTAACTTTTTATACGAAGTAATTCATCTTTATTGAATTCTTTTCTTATAATAGCTGAATGATCTTTATTACCAGTTATTGTTTGAAATCTTTTTAGATCGCATAGAAGGAAGATCACACCCCGGGTTAGCATAAATTTTGATGTTTTTCTGTTTATTAGAATACAATAGCATAACATTAGATTAGAATTAGGATAGAAGTATTCCATTTAGAACAGAAATACCCATCTTTCTCACACACACACACTGAATTGGGAAACTGGTCCCATATCCCCAGTCGGACCCGCTATACCAAACGGATAAGGAGCTGCCAACCAAGGTCCGGACCGGGCCGGTATCCCCCTTGTTGTTGACCTGATTTTCGGGGCCTTCAACAAAAGGATAAGTTTCCAGATGAATATTTGTTTGCAGTAACTACTAAGACTCCTTGGTATGCAGATATTTCCAACTATTTGGTTACAGGGAAACTGCCTCAACATATATTTCTTGGTGAAAAAAGAAAAATTGTTCAGGAGAGTTCAAAATATTCATGGATTTCTAACGAATTGTTTAAAACAGGGCCAGATTGTGTGATCAGAAGATGTGTTCGGAAAGATGAAATGCCTGACATCCTCAAGGCATGTCATGATGAGCCATGTGGTGTACACTTTGCTGACAAAATGACGGCCTATAAAATCCTTTCTTTAGGATATTATTGGCCTTCCCTTTTCAAGGACATAAAAGAATATGTCAAAAGGTGTGATAGATGCCAAAGAGTAGGGAAACTAACTCTTTCAAATGAAATGCCATTACAACCACATGTACTCATTGAACCCTTTGAAAAATGGGCTTTAGATTTCGCTGGACCCATTAATCCACCATCTAAGCAAAAGAAGTATATATTGGTATGCACTGATTATGTCACTAAATGGGTAGAAGCCAAAGCGTTACTTTCTGCTATTGAAAATTCAGTTGTTAACTTTCTTTATGAGGATATTTTCAGTCGCTTTGGTGTCCCAAGAGAAATTGTGACAGATCAGGGAAGTCAATTTACATCCAACATGATGGAGAAGCTGATGGAAGAATACAAGATCAAGCACAAGAAATCTACTCCTTACCATCCGCAAGCAAATGGCCAAGTGGAGTCTAGAAACAAAGTCATTGAAAGTATCATCACCAACACTGTTCATCTACATAGAAGAGATTGGGTTGAAAGGATTTCTGAAGCCTTATGGACCTACAGAACTACATGGAGGAACACAACAGGACATTCTCCTTATGAACTTGTTTATGGGAAAGAAGTCCTGCTCCCCATTGAATTTCAAGTTAAAACTTTCAAGATGGCAGTTCAGTTGGGGATGGACCTATCAGAAGCCCAAAAACACAAAATGGAGCAGTTGAATGGACAAGATGAGATTAGACAAGAAGCAATTATAAGAACTGATCTAGTTCAACATCAAAGAGTCAGGTGGCATGACAGATATATCAAAGAGAAAAAGTTTCAAGAGGGAGATTGGGCATTACTATTTGATTCCAAGTTTAAATACTTCAAAGGAAAATTTCAGACTCATTGGCTTGGGCCATATGAGATCGAAAAAGTCTTTAACAATGGAGCGGTAAGAATCAAGACCATTGATGAATTTCAAACTCCTCTTATTATGAATGGCCACAGATTAAAGATTTATCATAAGCCACTCTCAAAAGAAGAATTTGTCAAAATGTTTCAAGAGAATTCTGCAATAAGTTTGGTGAAGAAGAATCCTTCTTCCCCATCAACCTAGCCTTTGTTCCTTTCTGTTAAAAAAAAAATAAAAAAATTGTATAAGCCTGAAAACCAATCTCTGATTGGAAGTCTTATACAGAAAATGTAGAGTGAAATCAGGGACACCTGACACTCTATATTTTTCCAAAAAAAAATAATCTTTCTTTCTTTCTCATTTCCATCTCACTCCACTCACTTCATCCCACTTCATTTCATTTCCATTTTCACTCCACTCACTTCATTTCACTCCATCTCATCCATTTCATTTCATCAATAAAAGTTTTTTCCCCCATGATCATTTCCATTCAGATAGTTATTGTCTAACTATCTCTATTTAGCGAAGTAGTTGCTGTGCCAAGTTTCCGCAGCTGGAATCAGTTTTCGTAGCCAGAAGTAGTTTCCGCAGCCACCACTTTGTTTTTCAAATTTACAGTCAAGATGTTAGTGCAATAAAATGAAAATGCAGGTATGACTAAGCATTTGCTATGAAGACATGTACATGGAGCATCTAAAGACATCAATAAGGAGTAATTGAGTAAGGGCTAATGGACAACAAAGACAAGGATTCCAAGGTATGGGAAAAAATTTCTTTCAAATGGCAATTAAAGGCACAATTTTGCATAGTTATTGAACCTTAAAGCTCACTATGTGCAATGATTATTACTATAGCTCCACTACCATTCCACGACCTTACTCCATAAACCATACATGTACTCCCTAAACAGTCTCATGATTATTTTCCGGGTTCAACTTATAGATGATTGCACTTCCACACTCCACTTGTATTCATGAGACATGACCTATGTAAATACGGCTCCTCTCCACCGTACTTTGTGCAGTCATTTATCAACGTGTAACGTCTCTCACACAGCCGTTCAATTCAAAATTCCGATGCCATTTCACTTGTGTTAAAGCTGCGCCTTGTTAGCATACGTCTCCATTTCATCTCGGCTGCTCATCCTCTGTTTCCGCTTATAGTTCTTGAACACCCCAATTCCCATATCCATCTTCCATTTTCGGCCATCGTTCTTCCACAAACCTTGCAACATAACCATCTTACCTTTGATAAAACCCTCATACGCAGTTGAATTCCAGAGAAAATTTTAAACAAAGGAAAAGATGGGACGGTTACCGAGGGCAAAGCCGGAAGGGCTTAAGTTTTTAGAAGGGTACCCTCAGGCAAAAGAATTGCTGAAGAAAGCTAAATGGCTTCATTTCATTGAGAAATTCAAAGGCCATAATAAGGAAGTAACGAAAGCCTTTGCAAGGTCTTTTAATGACCAGGTGGTGGAGATTGGAGACATGAAGTTCACGGTCATTGAAGCCTCAATTGCAGCTGCTATAGATTTGCCCCAAGAACGTGAGCGTTGGTTTAAAAACAAAAGTTTGGACGAGCAGGCATGGAGAATTATATTGCGTAACCCAGGTATGGACGTTATTGTATTTACAAGAGGGATTCTTGTTCATGCATTAAAAGAAGAATGGACTGGCTTACTATTAATCATTCAAAAGTTTATCACTTGTGAAGGCCGATTTGGGACGATGTACATGTATCATACTAGGCTATTGATGAACTTTTTAGAGAAACAAACTCTAATCTGCCCTATTTCTTACTGTTGAGTTTGAAAAAGATGAGCACCACAGTCCAAAAGAACATAGGGGGCATAGAACCTCATTTATATCATCATGGACTCGTGAGGATTCTAGTTGAAGATCAATTGAAGAAAAACAAAGATACTTGGGAACGATTTCTAGTGAGAAACTATTTTCAAGAGCAATCTAAAGCACCGGGAAGCAGTACACCAAAGGCACCGAGAAGGAGTAGGAGAAAAGGAAAAAGTGCCATAATCCAAGACTCTCCTATTGGCAAAACTAAAGAAATTGGTTAAAAAAAAGGAGGAAAGAACTAAGGACAGAAAGCAGAGAAAGTTGAAGGGAAAGAGGAACTTACAAGATGTTTACCAATCACCAGAACCATCTATAGAGGAAGACTATCAAGTGTTATCTGAGATACTAGTGCATCTCCAAAAACAAGCTGCCAAAGCTAAGAAGGAAGAAAAAGGGAAACAAATTATGGAAGAAGAAAGTACTAGCCCACAGTACTTAAGAAGAAGCAGTAGACTCAAAGGAAAGTGGAGGAGAACACAAGTAAAAGGACCTCACTTCATTGACTTGGGTGGGGAAACACCTGAAAAACCTGAAGCTGGCCATAGTCCACCTCATCTTCTGCCAAATATTGAAGCCAACCCTTCAGATGTTGATGTAAGCCCTTCTCGGCCAGAACTAGAAGACGGTCCTCCTCCTCAACAAGACTTTGAAGCCAACCCAAGGAAAACACCTGAAATCGATCCAAAACAACAAGAGGTATATGATTACCTTGAATCTTTAGAGAAGACAATTGCAGGCCCGAGCACACCATCCATTCTGCCTCACATAACACAAGATGCACAAGTTCAATATTTGAAACAAGAAGTGTTTGAATTGGAGGTTTTAAACAGGCACATTAAACAAGAAAACGAGGCATTAAAAGAGAAAAGCAAAGTGGAAAAAATTATTCATGATAATACCATGTTACATATGGGTCTGTGGCAGAAGAAGAACAAGAAACTAAAGAAGAAGTGCAGAAAGTTGAGCAGAGAATTAATCAATCTCAAGTTCAGATGTTTCATAAGGAAACCCAGGATGGTGGTAGCACCAAGAAAGAAGAGGAGAGGACTGGATGTACTAGCAGAGGCTTCAGAATACATAGACTAAAGGGAGATGACTAAATTTTGGTTGCATGAGGACATGTAACACCTTCACAGTGGGGGTATGTTGAGTCCCAAACTTACATCTTCCCTACATACCTTTTTAGCCTTTTTCTCCAGTTACCTGAACCTCCAAGCTATCAAATCATTGCATATTAGTTTAAAATGAGCATATAAATGGTTTCCTAACTATATCTTGTGGCTGTTGTTTGATTTAGATTTTTTCTCAATCACCTGCGAATTCTTGTCACTTTCCGCAGCCAGAATCAGTTTCCGTAGCCTTTTTGTTAAAGTCTATGCTACAGGTGTCTATTGAAGAACCCAGCCACATGGGCAAGCTACAAATGATGTGGACATGGAACGTGTCCCCTTGGTTCAGCCAAATCATCCACAGAAGCCTGTGGTCAAAGTCGGTCAAACGGTGGTCAACCCTGGTAGTTTTGTGGTGGCAGGACTCAGTTTTCATCATGAGGAGGATTGCGTGGCAAGATCCTGAGATTTAGGAGGTGTGCTAACACCTGAGGACTGCCCGTGAACCGAATCCAACAAACCTCCCTCCTTGGATTTACTTCCCACGACTACCATGCTGCTAAATTTCCGATTATGGTCTTTTACGTGTCTGTCTACCAGCGCAGACCTTAGGAATTAGTTATGTATTTCCTGCTATAAATAAAGCATCTTCGTATGTGTATAAGCTAGCTGAGGATATGTAATCTTGACTGTTTTTACGAGCCATGGAGCCGAGACTTAGTCTTTATTTTATGACTGTACTGCAATATATGAGAAGACACTGATTTTGAGTTCAAATCCGTGATTGGTTTCTGATTGGCCGAGGTTGCAGAGGGCCCCTGTACACTAAGGTCCTGTAGTTGCTGTATAGATTTATGTTTTTCTTCATTTTACGCTCTTGATGCCATAGATGTTTGCTGTATATATTACCTTGCTCATGGTATTTATGTTATTTGCTGTCCATAGCTTCTTTTACGCTTTCAATTGATTATCAATTGATCAGAGTTTTCATTTCAGGTTCTAATAGAAATCTCGGGCAGTGCATATAGTTTTTGATAACTAATGACATGATGGAATTATCTTGTCCTTCTGCTGATTTGTTTTCTTAGTTCTTATTCCAACACTGTTTATTTCTTTAGTTTTGCTTTGTTCATTTACTTTTCTGCAAGATAGATATTAGGCTATTCATATCGTTCTTCAGTTACCTCCTATAGCGAGAGCGAGTCGAATGGTGAGGGATTGAGTGTGAATGTATAGTTTGATGCTAGTTTATTTACTTTTGCAAGTTAGTGATTAGATTACTCATATCGTTCTCAGTTACCTCCTATAGCCAGAGCGAGTCGAATGGTGAGGGATTGTAGGATGAATGTGTAGTTTGATCTTAGTTTTATTTTATGCAATTTAGATATCTGATTACTCAATTTGTGTATGATTACCTCCTATAGCCAGAGCGAGTCGAATGGTGAGGGGTCAAAAATGAGATGATGTGATATCATTTAGTTTACTTTGCTTACAATTTTTTTGAATTGCTTTGAGTTCAGTCTTATCCTTTTTTTTTATATACAGCAGCAAGGATACTTGGTTTCATAGTCACTAGTTCACTATTTCGTTTAATTAGAATCTAGGCACATCTTGATTTCATCATTGTAAGTTTGAAAACCTTTGGAACACTTTGAAGTTTGAAATCATTTTAAAGGCCACCATTACCTTGAATACTTTTGTCCATACTTGATTATTAGAATTAACATCTCACATTAGGGAATCAACAAGAAGATAAATCCAAAAACAAATCAAAAAATAAAAACGACAAAGAAATAAGAAAAAGGTTATCTTGCATATATAGTGCACTTCACTTCAGCAGTTTACGACTCCCGGATTGACAATTTATATAGCAATTTAGGACACACTAAATTGACCAAACACCTGGACAGTCTGACGAGATGCCCTTGCATCCACAGTTAGTCATCGAACATTTTGAATGATGGGCGTTAGACCTTATCGGCCCAATGAACCCATCATCTAATCAAAAGACAGATATAGTGGTTGCAACAGAATATGTGACCAAATGGGTGGAGGCAGAAGCATTACCACGGGCAACAGAGGATTCAGTAATCCACTTTTTTTTTCCAGATTTTCGTGCAGTATGGCTTGCCTAGAGAAATAATCACGGATGGAGGGCCACAATTTGTAGGCCATAAGATGGCTACAACATTAAAAAAATCGTCATATCATGCACAAAATCACATCTCCATACAACCCACAGGCAAACGTCGAGGTAGAAAGTACCAATAAAGTAATCGAGGCTATATTAATAAAGGCAGTCGCATCTCATAGATGTGACTAGGCTACTCGATTGCCAGAAGCCCTGTGGGCATATCTCACGACATGGAGAAACACCACAGGATACTCCCCATACCAGTTAGTGTTTGGAAAAGAACCTATCTTCCCAATAGAATTTGAAATTCAGACATTGATGGTAGCTCAAGAAGTAGCTTTGGACCTGAATGAAGCACAAATTAATAGACTACATCAAATTAATGAATTGGATGAAATCCGGCTATTAGCTCTTCAGCATACTGCATTGATTAAACAACAAAGAGAAAAATGGTATGATGCCCTCATTAAGAAGAAGATATTCCATGCAATTGATTGGGCACTGTTGTATGATTCTAGGTTCCAGCATTTCCCGGGCAAACTCCAGACCAGATGGTTAGGCCCTTACGAGCTAAAGGAGGTGCACGATAATGGTACCCTTACATTAACCACCATCGATGGGTCTAGTTACTCTTTTAAAGCAAATGGGCATAGAGTGTGCCTTTACCATAAACCGCTTACAAGGGAGTCCTTTTGCCAGCACATATGTGAAGATCCCACAATACAAATTCTTGTTGAGGAGGGAAATCCTCCCACAACACTAGTCCAATGAAGAATTTATTCTTTTTTAAAATCTGTACATAAATTTACCTTTCCATTTTCTTTCTATTTGGTTGAATTTGATTGGATTGTACACTAGTTTTTTTTTTTCTATTTTTCCTTTGTTGTTCCCTACAGGGAACAACAATTTTCGTGTGAGTTTTTCCTCCTGTGCCCTCTAAGGAACAGATGTTGTTCCCTCTAAGGAATAGTTGTTGTTCCCTCTAAGGAACAACAATTCTCACATGCATCTTTTTTCTTGTTGTTCCCTACAAGGAACAATTGTTGTTGCCTCTAAGGAACAACTACTGTTCCCTCTAAGGAACAACAATTTATGCATGCATTTTCTTCTTGTTGTTCCCTACAAGGAACAACTGCTATTCCCTCTAAGGAATAGCCATTGTTCCCTCTAAGGAACATCTGTTGTTCCCTCTAAGGAACAACAATTTCCGCGTGCATTTTCTTCTTGTTGTTCCCTACAAGAATCAACTGTTGTTCCCTCTAAGGAACAACGGTTGTTCCCTCTAAGGAACAACTACTGTTCCCTCTAAGGAACAACAATTTCCGCATTCATTTTCTTCTTTGTTGTTTCTTCTAAGGAATAGTTGTTGTTCCCTCTAAGGAACAGCCGTTGTTCCCTCTAAGGAACAACAGTTTTGGCATGCAATTTTTCTTCTTTGTTGTTCCTTCTAAGGAATAGCTGTTGTTCCCTCTAAGGAATAGTTTTTGTTCCCTCTAAGGAACAACAGTTTCAGCGTGTAGTTTTTCTTCTTGCCATTCTCTCTAAGGAACAGTTGTTGTTCCCTCTAAGGAATAGTTGTTGTTCCCTATATGGAACAACAATATTTGCGTGCATTTTCTTTGTTATTCCCTATAGGGAACAACTATTTTTCCCTATAGGGAACAACAAATTTTTTTAGCGTGTGTTTCCCTTGCTGCTCCTTTACAACGAACATCAATTTTCGTGTGCATTACCTTTGTTGTTCCTTATAAGGAAAAGATGTTGTTCCCTCTAAGGAACAACACTTCTGCGTATATATATTTTTGATGTTCCCAACAGGGAACAACACCGTTTGTGCGTATTTTTCATTTGTTGTTCCTTATAGGGAACAACTGTTGTTCCCTATAAGGAATAACATTTTTTATGTGGAGTTTTCTTTTGTTTTTTCATAGCACTTTGTGAGTATTTTTTTCGAGAACACCCTTTCTTCCCTTTGCATGACCATCCATGCTCACTCTTTATAAACCTCTTAATGGCATGAAAGGTACGATACATATTTAAGGACAAAAAATATGGAGTCTAGTGGAACAGGCAAATACCTTGAATACTATCATCTTTAACAAGATTTCTTTGTGATGATCAAAAAAAGGAAAGGACACAGTTATCTATATCACTTCATTGTTCTCACTTTCACTATAAGCCAAAATGATTGATTATCTATACCATGTTGGTTCACCTTTCCTGTATAACCCTCTCTATATATTATCAATAATATTATGGGTATATTTTTCTATATTGATATGTAAAACTTCTTCCGCCATCCCTACTTTTAAGGAGTGTTGAGCCACCCTCTATGTGTTCCAAATATATATATATATATATATATTCACTAACAAGTTTTATGATGT
Source organism: Pinus taeda (assembly GCA_000404065.3). Taxonomy (NCBI): domain Eukaryota; kingdom Viridiplantae; phylum Streptophyta; class Pinopsida; order Pinales; family Pinaceae; genus Pinus; species Pinus taeda. The sequence goes on from APFE030899654.1 coordinate 16,982, forward strand.
TTTTCCACAGATGGAGAATAGGGGGTCTCATCATGAGCCAGCCTACCATGATCATAAGGAAGCAACGAAGTGGCATTCCCACTATGGCCACCACACCAGGGATATGATCCAATGGATGCATAAACAAACAAATTCCTTGGAAACAGGAGGTCTTATCACGAGCCAGCCTGATCACTTTCGCTCCTTCCCAGTGAATGGCAATGTGTTCACCTAGTTACTAAGCTAACACATTGGTCTCTATTATGGACTTCATAAGACACTTCCCCAAACTATACATAGAGGACCATGGTTCCAAGGGTTAAAAAGAAACTTCATCGAGGCTTTGACGCTTGCAAGCAACAGAAGGCTTTGTCCCTAAAGTTCTTTGAACCTTTATGCATGAGTAGTTTTGTACAAAATCAATCACAACATGTTTATGTGGGATAAGGCAGTAAATTAGTATTTCTAGCACATACTATCCCTCTTTCCTTATCATATCACATCACGGCGGCCTATCACTTATTGATAATTCTCGGGTACAAGCCTTGAGTTCACCACTCCAATATTCATTATGATCCTTGCATTAATAAGTGTACCTTGCCAATACATCACCCCTGTACTTCGTCGCCAACACTTTACCCTTTCATTCATTTGGTCGTAGGCGACCTATCATTTCGAAGGGGGGAAGGGACCTCCAACGTACTTATGTATATGTTGTCATTTTTTCATTGGGTTTTGCAGAATGATACGAATTCTATGATCTCAGAGCATGTGGTATGATGACAACCCTCAATAACGGTATGCATATTTATGAAGTATCATCCGATATAGCCATTATAACGATTTGTTGTTTCACCACTCAATTATTTTTGTTGTTGTGCTATCTCTGTTACTTTAATCATTTGTAGAATTCAGGCAATATGGGAGGAAGAATAGTGCACAGAGAACCGCTAATACTAGCTATTTCTAATGCAGCCAGAGAAATTTTAGCTCGCGCTAGATGGATAGCATACTTTACGCGATTTCAGCTACCCAACGAGTAAATTGCCATAGAATTCTTACGAAATCTACAAAATGGATAGTCCATGGTAAGGGGTAGGAAAATCATAGTATCAAATGTTGTGATAGCAGAAGTATCCGGGTTACCAGCAGAAGGACCTGTATGGGCTAATAAAAGATTGAAGTTGCAGGATGTTATTGAAACTTTTAAGGACGAAGGACAAGAGATGATCATCAAAGGCAAAGGTGGTCGACCATCATCCCTTGGAGAACAATGGGGAGAACTAGCAAGATTCGTCCAAAATTTCATCACATGCAGTGGGTGAAAAGACTTGGTAAGTCCGCGTCAACTTAAACTCTTAGCAGTTCTGAAACAAAAGTGCTCTATGAATTTACCTGCATTATTGAATTTTATACTGCATGACACCGTTGAAAGGATAAGAAGGTCTCAACACATAGAAACTGTAGTAAGCCACCATTGTTTGATTAGACTGATAGTTAACTATAACCTCACCCGACAACAATCAAGCTAGGAGGAACTAATATTTGCTATTGAAGGAGGTTTAGCTCTCCTTGTGCCTAACCCTGTTCCGAAAAGAAAGAGGACTATCCTCTCAAGGAACATACCCTAAAAGCGTAGATGATCCCCAAGGCTGAGATCAAGAATAAGAGCGGTCGAAAATCCTCAAGGTAGTGTCAGCCAACCCATAGAATTGTCTAGCTCAGGAAGTGAACAACACTTGCAGATAAAAGGGCAGGATAACCGTGAATCAGACCATGAGGAGGAATCAGGATGTTCTGGAGATGAAACAGGAAATGAGTCGAGAGTTCCCTCAACACCGAGCACGAGTCCCCAAGCTGATTTATTGCACAACATCAAATTGGCCTATACCTTGGCCAATATGGATGATTTCATACAACCTGAAAGTCCGCTCAATTTTAATTTGGGAGCAACCCAATATTTAAAGAACTCTGGCCACGACAGAATTATATAAAAAAATGTAAGCTGTGAGGCAGAAGCAAGGGCAGAGGCCATTCAAGGAGAGGTGAACCAACCTGGTGATATGCCTCCAGAAGAACCCAGCTAGGCATGCCTAAACACGGAGAATATAGGCCAAACAAAAGGAGTAGAAATAAGCCAGGAAAATGATTACCAATTTGGAGACACGGTCCTATTAGAACAGAGTCAGGATGATCAGTTAGGGTCTTTAGAAACAGAAACAATTGACAGAACAATTTCTCCTCCAAAAAAGCATAGAGCCAAAATAACGAAGCTTAAGAAAGAACAACAAAAGCTTCAGAAAACTGTAAGAAGCCTCAGAAGAAAAATAATGGAGATCACAATGGGAAAGGTCCCAAACAAAACCCTGGAGATAGTAAACGTGGCAGTTCAGACTGAATTGCACAAATATAAGGCTACAAGGACTCAAAGTGAGCCTATATTTACTCAACCCGCTAAGGAACAACATGTAATTCTCGCAGAGGTAGATACCCAGACAGAGGTTGTACCTTCCTACAATTTAGCTGCTCAGACGGAGGCAGTGCCCTCCTACAGCATGGCTACCCATATGGAGGTTTGGACCTCCCATAATAAAGAATACAAACAGTAGGCATCCCTTCTCATAGCAGAAGTAACCAGACAACCATCCAAGCCAAAGATGTTATGACACGCAATGACCTCAATATAGTGAATCTTCAAGAGGAGTTAGCACAAGCTCGGCTTTCCTTAGAATGTCTTGAACAAGGAACTGTCTCCCAACAAAAATACCAAGAATTGCAGAGGCAACTTTGGAACATGAACACAACGGAGAGTGAGGCTTTTGAAAAATGTCAAAAGGAAAAAGAGAAATTGGAGACCACCAAGCTTAACTAGATAGAGTCATAAGTCAAATAGACACTATCTGCTTGCTATATACAGATGTCTTGGCATGCAGGTCCCCTGCCAATAATTATTCCTTGTTTTTGCTAGAAAGATATTTGTTGTTGAAAATCAAAGCTGTGAGAGCTGGAAAACCAATAGAATTAAAAACAATTGAAGATTTTACAAATTGTTGCAAACAACATGGGGTAAAAGTTCAAAGGTTGCTTTGTGAATTTTACTTACATAATTTTGTATTAGAAGAAGAGGTGGAAAATAACCCCAACCCTTTTGTGGGAGGTGTTCAATTCCAAGCCTTTATCTCATTCGTAGTCAATTAGCTTAAATGGTTCAAAGCTCATAACCAATTCCAAAGGTAAGAGCATGGATTGGACCTTTGGGTAAGAAGTGAACCCAAGCACCCTTTGCAAATGCTTTCCAATCACAAGAGTTTGATGACAAGGGAAGGGATGATTAAAATTTTAGGGCCTATTGAGAAAGAGATTGTACACAAGGGAGTAGAATATTTGCTCTCCATTCAGGAAAGCTATTTCGCTGCAACCAAGCTTAGGTGGACAATCTCCACTGGTAGTGTACAGGATAGAGAGCCATTTAATTACAAAAATTTTAAACTAGTTGCAGACTGTTTTGTCACATATAGCAATCTCATTTTGAGAGAAGGGCCTTATTGGCTAGGTTGTCGGTTCCGTAGCCCTATTATTTGGTATCTCGCTAAAGGTTATCGGGTTATATACGAATTACCTGAAGGATAGACATGGCCCATCTTTGAGCTCTTGGCCTAGAATCATGGTTGTAGACAACTTTATGACGTTCCCTCTCCAGCCTACTCTTTGACTGCTTTGCATACAAACTACTTGCTTTTCATGAGGCCATGAAATAGGGTAAGCAGGGGAGTATGTTGAGTCACGGAAAGGGTATGTGTTTACTATTAATCTCATATTCCTTTTCCTTTATTATTATCTTTTATATATCTTAATCCATTAATTTATTAAGGAATTATGGTAAGAAATGAAGAAATTATTTACAGTTACAACTTAGCTAACTTTTACCCTTCTTTATGCAATGAAAAAACAAAAGGGACAATTTCTATCCCTTAACGAAGGAACAACAAGCAACGGAAGGAACATGGTGGTTGCGGACAAGGCTAAAGGCAAATAAGAAGGATTAGCACGAGAAAGGAAAGGATGTTTGAAGTTAGAAATCTATTGTGAATCCCTCAGGATCATTGCGTTTACCAATTATATTTTACCCTTTCTGATTATAAAAGGAGACATTTGTAAGAAGAAAGGAGGTAATCTTTGTTATTACGTGAATTGTAATTTTAATTACAAACTCTCGTTGTTGAGAAGAACACGAATATATTGTAATGCTCTTTAATTTTGATGATTAATACATAATTGAAGTTGTTTTTCCCTCGTGTTATCTGAAGTAACTTAGCAGTGTTCGTTAGCGGCTAAGGGCCCAGCCTTGATCTAAGACTAAATTCATGCACTCATTATTAAACGTTGGTTTCATTTTCAATGCATTGTGGCATAGTCAATAGTGGGGGTTGGCCCTATTATTAAACCTTTTGTTAATCGAAGTCCCGCGAGCCGTAGATTTGAAAACCTCTGTCATCGGGCGTTAATCTCAAGTTTGGACCTGAACTGTTACAAATTGGGGTTTATAAGTATATCAGCTCCGTGAGGTGGTATCGTTGCATAGATCTCTATGTGATATCACAGTGATCGTCGAATCATTGTTAATCTTGAACGTTGGGTTGTTGGTTAACATCGCATCGCAAGGTTCAAGAGTGAATGAACCGAATGACGGAGTTTTGATATGTGATATGTAATACGAAACACGCCAATAAATATTGCATCGTATTGTTAATAAGGAAAGAAACCTTGCCGGGGAGCTTGCGGTTGCGATATGTGATGTTTAGATGGTTTGTAAGGCATTTGGCAGTTGCAGCTAAATTTAGCGGTTTTGCTAATTTAGCAGAGTATCTAACTTTGGAGGTAAATGAATGAGACTCCGAAGGAAATTGAAGAAGAAATTCCACCAGAACCAGAAGAAATAGTTTCCGGATTTTAATGTTTGTCACTTACGCCTGCACCCCCGCCACCATATCGATTATAAAGGTACCAAGTCTTCTTGCTCTGATATGTTTGTTGCTTACATTCTGGAAGAATATGCAGTGGCTGTGTTCAAGGAAGTCCCTGTGGCCTGTAACCAGAAAGGGGTAAACCATCTCATCACATGCAGTGAATGTGGAAGAGCTCTTGTTTCACACCATTCTTTTTGGTGTTTGATGTTGTGTCTATGCATGACAAAAAGGACTTTGTATCTGTAACTTGTGGTTGGAACAGATCTGAAGCCTTTGGTGGACAATTTTCCTAAGGAATTAATGGGTGAGTATAAGAAAGTCATGGATTATACTACCGTGGGAGATTTCCACAATATCCAAATTGGGAATTTCGGCACCACTTATTATTAGGTTTCTTGATGTGCTGAAGCACATGCTGGAATATTTGTAATCGACCTATGATTCAACGTAGTCATATGAGTCTTATTTCAAGGATTTTATCCTATTAAATTCAACCAAGATTGATATGTTATGGAGAACATTGTGGAGTTTGGGAAGCCCTATGAATTTGGGCTTGAAGCTAGGTCGAAACCATAGTTGTTTCTAGCCATGGCTTCCATGTGTAAAGAAAGCCCTAGGGATTTGCTTGTCTGTAATGGATACAAAGATGAGGAATATATTTCGTTGGTGCTCATTACCATACCCTTGAATTTTTATTGCATTATTGTGTTGTAGAAAGAAGAAGAATTGAATTTGGTGCTCAGTGTGAGATACAAGTTAACTGTGAGGTTTGTTTTTGGGGTTCGAGCCAAGTTGAGGACCAAACATGGTGGCCATTTCAGTGCCACATCTGGTGAGAAGGGAAAATTGGGGCTCACGAGTTTGGAAATTGTTGGAACCATTTAGAAATTGTATAAATTGGGGATGTTGGATTGTCTTGAGATTATTCATTTCCATATTGCATCTTAGATCCCATGCATTGAATTTCTTAATGATGGTGTGAGAAAAATGATGTATATATACTGTGAGTTCATTAAGTTGGGCACCAATATGAAGATCATTCACATTGGAGGAGGGATTAGTATTGATAATGAAGGTATCAAGGCTTCTTTCTCTGATATGTTTATTGCTTATAGTCTGGAAGAATATGCGGTGAATGTGGGAGAGCTCTGGTTTCACACCATTTTCTTCTGGTGTTTGATGTTGTGTCTATGCATGAAAAAAAGGACTTTGTATCTGCAGTTGTGGCTGGAATGGATTTGAAGCCTCTAGTGGAAAATTTGCCTAAGGAATTAATGGGTAAGTATAAGACAGCCATGGCTTATACTACCATGGGGGATTGCCACAATAACTAAATTGGGAATGTTTATGCCACTTATTATTATGTTTCTTGATGTGTTAAAGCACAAGCTGGAATCTTTGTTATCGACCTTTGATTCTGTAATGTGGATACAATCGTATGAGTCTTATTTTCAAGGGTTTTATACTATTAAATGCAATCAAGATCGATATGCTTGCTGGACCTAAACACTTGCCTACTAATCCGAGCTACCATAGATCAGAAAATAGATTTATAGATCAATTTGAGGAGAAACAATCCACTGATATAATGTGTATGTCTGATGACATTAATTTTGATGATTTGCCAAAGTTTGATTAGTATGACGATGATTATGTTCTCCAAACAGAAGCTAATCTTGCAGACCAATCAGCAGCTGGTTTGTGGGAGGAGGAAGTTTAGTTTCAGCAGCTTGAATATAGTGATCAGCCGATGCATATTAGCTATGGCAATGAGGAGGAAAGTGCATAAAATTTGGAAGTAGGTGAAGGATCTTTGCCTCTTTGTTTTGCTTCATTTCAGTTCATCAGAGACAACTTTGATGCAATCAGAAATCAACTATCATTAAGTTTTGATCTTGACAATCAAAAGGATAATGAAATTCTTGATCAGAGCTCCTTACCCTTGTGTTTCTCCTCATTTTCAAAAATAAGAGAAAACTATAAGAAAGTGGATAAGCAAGTGGTCAACACTATAAATGATAAACCTTCTCCTAAATTGATCTTTGAGGAAATAATTTGCGACATAGAATCCTTCTTAGCTCTAGATTTGCAGCCACCAAATTCCATTGAATTTCAAATTGCAGATAAAGGCTTGGAAGCTTAAACATATAATCAAATGATGCAAGATGATTATGTACCATTATGTTTTGAAGCATTTTAGTTTTTAAAGGAAAATTTTCATAATATCTCTAAAGCAAAGGATGACTAGCTTGTAGAAATTCATGTAGTTTCATTAGAACCAACGAAAAATAGGTTGCAACAGTCTTTTCAAGTTTTTCATGACCCAATCGCTGATATGTTGGATAATATCTGCAGTAAAAGTCCTTCTCCATTAGCTAATTGTGAGCCTAAAAAGGGTGTTGATTAAACTTGATGCGACAACCAGTTTCATTGTCTTGTTCAGCAGGAGTCTCATTACAAAGCTCATCCGAACATTTGTTGTCATATCAGGAAAGTATTCATGTCATGAAGACTACCTAGAATATAGCAATAATGTATTATATGGGTTGGAAATCAATATGAATTCCTATGAAGATCCTTTTGCAACATTCTTGAGGTCAACTAGTGGGCTCATGCTTTGAAATTTCATTAAGATTCAATCTGATTACAAGTTTGCATGGGAGTTTCCTTTTAATAGTTCTCTCTTCTTGCTCATAAGCAATCACTTACGAAGAATTCAAACAACAGCCAAAGTGCTTACATGGTTGCATTGGTTGTTCCATTTCACTTGATCAGGTGATGAATGGATCAATTAGAGTAGGTTTTTTTGAATAAGCTCAATTCTGAGCATCTTTTCAGTTTGTCAGTTGTGTTTTAGTCTGAGTCAATGTAGTTTATTAAGTCAAGTTTTCAATATTCAATTTGGTTTTTGGCCTTTGACTCCATGCCCAAAGGATAGGAACTTGGTCTATGGTGTTCTTAGCACCTCCAAGGAGCTACCATCCCCAGCTGGAGCCAATGTTAGTGTTAGTATTTGCATCCTTCCATCAGTGATCAAATTAATTCTTTCATATCATATTAGGGTCCCATTCTAAAAATTTTGTCATTCCACTAGGTCATCATGCAAAAATTTGGTCAATGAAGGTTGAATTAGGGTTTCCTTTACTCATTTTAGAAACTTACCCATTGCTGGCTCATTTCACCTTTTGCTGAAGTATACGATTAGTCATGACTTGTCTTCATCATGACAGTCATTTTCATCATAGTCACAACCACTCAAAGTCTCTATTAGGTCTTATCGCTTTCAAGGTCCACTAAAACATCATCCCCTGCATAAAAGACTAGCAAGTGAAGGAGTAAGAATAAACAAGATTTGATCAGCAAAATAGTTTGTAATTTGAATATTCAAGCAAAAATGTAATTTTTGGTTTTAATATGTAATAATTATTATGGTTCCAAGTGTTTTAAATTCAAATTTCCATCAGACAAAAGGAAGAGTTTCAAAGTCATTATGTTTCCAAATCCACCAAGAAGGCCAAATCAGAAGATTAAGTTCAAAGGTAAATTGTAAAAGACAAGTCAAGTTTGAGAAAGAAAAACTGGGCCCTAAGTCCAATTTTGAAAATTTAAGCAAGGTATAAAGGCCATCAAAGACAAAGGGAAGGCTCATTTGCATTCTTATCCATCGATATCTCACTCACCTACACTCCATCTACCTCCGTTGACCTTTTCCCATGCCCATTCCTCCCATTTCCCTCTCCTAGGGTTTTGAGGGCATTTTTCTTGGTTTCATGAATTCCATGGTTAAATCGTCAACAAAACTTGTATCCCGATGCTCTTATGCCTTCACCTATCCTTAATATACCTTCCTAAACACTTCCCATCACTCCTATCCCTCAAAATCATCATTTTTCTACAAACCCTAGCCTATTGCTACGCTTTTGACACTTTTCTAGACTAGGCCCGTGTTTTTCCCTTTTGGACCCCTTCCCCTCACTCAATCCTTGAAATTATAGTTTCCCCTACTTCCTATCATCCCTTCCTACCTCCAAAAATTTTCCTAAGAATTTAGAAGCCCCCTATCCCCTTTATTTCCCTTCATTCCTATAAATTTCCCAAATCCCCTGTTTTGCCTACACTAAACCCTAATTTCCTCTCCCATTGAGCTAGGGTTTGCTATGGAATCAGAGACATTTGAGCAGAGGAGGCATAAGGGAGGTTATATCAGCAAGTATGAGGCCACTCCAACTCATAAACATCATGTCTCCATCATTTTTCAAAAAATTCATTCCAAGGGACAAAATCATTTGCCACACATAGGGCCAATTTTGCTTCAAATTATGTTTCCAACCAAACACAAATAAATTTTACAAAATTCAAAGAGGTTTCTATCCATAATAGGCCAAGGAACAAAAAAATCCTTCATTTTTTACACAAGTGTTATGGTTTTGGAGAAATGTAAAACGTACAGGTGCTACAAGAGGTTTTCTGCACTTCTGGAGTGACATTGGGAAAATCAAATTTTCTCCTATATAGAGTCTCCAAATGAGTTTCTTGATTAGTCAAATGACAACTAGACTGGAATAGATTTCCTATAGCTATCATGAGCTCAATTTGTAGTTGAGGAAGGCCTAAAAAAATGGTCTGCAAAACAACACTACGCATAGGGAACCTTGGCGCTACGCACTAAGTAGTCTTGGGAGAAACACTTTTTGACAGGTCAAATCAACCCCATTCTACAAAATAAAGAAATATCAGGAAATTAGGTAGGTTATGCTTTCCAACGAGATATCCTGAGCTCAATTTGGACACAGGGCAGGCACTCAAAATCAAGCTACAACATGGAGGGCGCTCTTGGAAAAGAGAGGGCGTGCCTGGCACAAAAATGGCGTGTTTGACAAATGTCTGATATTTTTCAATTTTCACTGCATTTTTTACTCTTATCTTGGGAAATCAAGTTTTTACTTATGTAATTGATGAAATTAAATGCAATTATCATGTTTTTGCTGTTACCTAAGTTAAATACATTAGATAAAAACTTATGATGATGTGTAATGAATCAATTCACTTAAGTTAGGGATGAGTCACTTGGACCTCCCTACACTTTAGCTTTCAGCTCAGTCTTTGGTGGAACTACTCCTCTCATGGATTCGACCCTTGAGAATTGGAGGAGTTTGTTTGAGGCCTATATCATGTAATTTTTTAGTCATTTCACATGGGAATCAGTTGGATGTTTCCATATTGATCAAGGACTCTATTGTAATCATTTTGGCAGGAACTTAATAAAGTGTTGTAGCTATTTCCTTGGGATACCTGTGGTATGGTTTTCTAGCATTGTTTTTTCTTCAGTTTCATTTGTATGATGTATTGTTAGTCCATATTCCATTTCATGTCTATTGTATGATCTCTTTCAAGTTGATAAATATGATTCATCTCACATGCTCTGTTTTGGGGAAGTTTTCATAGTCTATTCATTTTTCTTCAATTTAGGAAGAATTCATCTTTCACGCTCTTCCTAGATCCTCACCTGTCTAAATCATCCCATCCCAAGAAACCCTAATGTGCTAGCCTACCTACCTACCTTGCCCCATTGAATGGACTGTAACCCTAATCTTATTTGCCCTGACCTAGCGTCTTTGACCTAATATCCTCATCCAGTAAAACCCCAATAAAGTCAAATGAAAACAACCTTTGCACTCATACCTAGCCTAAAAACCCTAATTTATCCAACCCTCTTGGCTGTAACCTTGTGGAGAGAGCCCTCTCTAACTTGGTAGGGCTAGCTACCAAGCTAAAAGGTTGGTATATGGTTACCTTTGTTGGGATTTCTTCTTCACCCTTAGAAATTTGATGGATTGATAACACACTGCCCCATCTTCTTAGAAGTGGTGGACTCCTTCTGTAATCCAAAATCCCCCTTAAAATTCAGCTCTGTTTGGCTAAGAGAAGATGAATTCCACATGATTTTAAAAGAGACTTGGACCCAATGCAACCAGGAAATAAACACCCCTCCTATTGAAGTCATAGAAAATGATCTGTCTCGCCTCAAACATAGGACGATAGCATGGGTCAAGGAAAAGAATAAAAGGGATGAAGTTACACTGCAGAATATCGAATATGAACTTGTAGCTCTAGTAGATTCAGACAACTCTGGTTTTCTTTCAGTGGAACATAAACTATGTCTAACAAGGTTGGAAGCAGAAAAGATTAGACTATTAAGACAAAAGGAGGAAGAATGGAGACTAAAAAGCATAGCCATATGGCTCCAAGCTGGGGATGACAACACAAAATTTTTCCAACAATGTGCGAGATGAAGGAAGATCACCAACACCATTTGGTCATTAAAAGATGAATGAGGAAGGGTGCTCACTATATTTAGTCAACTTGTGGACATGGGCATCAGACACTTTAGTCACTTATTCAAAGCCCCTTAAGAAGCGATTATTTTAGAGGTAATTAGGATATCCAAAACACTGCCTCAATTTGTTGATTAAGATGACTTGGATAACTTAAACAAACTTGTCACCCAAGGAGAATAGAAGTAGTTCTTAAATGGTTCAAAAGAGACAAGAGTCCAAGACCAGATGGTTGTCCCATCGAATTCTACCTAACCTTCTTCAATTTAATTGGTAAGGATCTTCTATTGGCTATCAAAGGCTGTAGATTGACCGACAAAATGTACGAGAGATTTAATTCCACTTTCATCACCATTATACCCAAATCAAACATCCCCCTATCTTTTGATGATTTTCAGCCCATCTCCCTATATAAATGTATCTACAAAATCATATCCAAATTATTTCCAATCGTATCAAACCTATCATTTCCCAACATATATCTAAAGAACAATTCACCTTTCTAAATCACTGAAAGATTCATGAAGCCATAGGTACAGCTCAAGAAGGTCTCCATTCCATCAAACTCAAGAACCTCAAAAAGCATCATCCTCAAAATAGACCTCCCTAAAGCTTTTGAAAAAACCAGTTGGACCTATCTTCAACTCATCTTAACCTACATTGGCTTTCCTCACTCTTTCATCAACACGGTCATATATTGTATATACTCTGCTTCCTATAGCATACTTATCAATGGTGTTGCCTCCAATTTCTTTCATTTTGAAAGGGGTCTCAAATAGGGCTGCCCCTTATCACCTCTATTTTTCCTCCTTATCATGGAAGGATTAAGTAGACTCATTTTTGTTGCTAGATCACTGGGGATTTTAACTCGGCTGATGTATCATTTCTAACTCATCACTTATTTGTTGACGATGTTCTCATTTTCCTTGATGGATCCATTAGAGACACCTCCAACTTCTTGCATATACTCTCCACCTTCTACAAAGCCATTGGTATGCTTCCTAATCAAATCAAGTCCACCATTATGACTGTTAATTGCACACTCAATGAACGAGAATATGGACTACATCGGCTTCAATACATGCATCTGGTCCTTGAGGAGGGCATAAAGTATTTGGGCTACAGACTAAAACCTAACAATTATCGTATTGCAGATTGGACTTGGGTGATAGCAAAAATAGAGGGCCGCATCAATATTTGGCAACAACGTTGGCTATCAAGAGCAGGCAGGTTGGTTCTCATCAAATCGGTGTTAGAAGCCATACTAGTATATTGGATGGTGCTAGCTTGGATTCCAAAGGGCGTCACCAGCATAATTGAAAATCGATGGTTGGATTTACCATACTTACACATAAGTATGCTAAATAATACCGCTTATATGAGATTACACGACCATTGCATTAATAGGAGTAGACAAATTCACAAAAAAAAAAATATAATGAGGTACACGTAAACAATACCGCTTATATGAGATTACACGACCATTAGTCCTCCTAACATCCAATAGTCCTCCTAGTGTGTGCATGTGACAATGAGCTAGTGAGTTGAACCAACTAATGACAATTTTTGAATCTCCAAATATTTGAATCCGGTTGCAATGTTTCTCAAGTGCAAAAATGAGGACTAATTTGAGACTGTTTAGTTTTGCATAATTGTTTGTGCCATGTCCAAACCCCATCTTTAGTTTGAAAAAATGGTTTTCAAAAAGATATTATATGGCTCCTCCCCCACAGCCAGTTTCTTGGGCAGATCCTTCGAAATAGGCCCAAGGATAGGATCCATTGATGGCTTCAAGTGATATGTTTCGGATCCGGTGCGAGTGTTCCTCTTCAAGGATCAAATGGTAGAGAGCCTCTATGTTAGTGCAAGTGATGCTCCAGTCAATGGGGATGTCCTGAAATATGACTTTGTTTCTGGCTATCCAAATTCCCCAACTGACTAAGAGAGGATCGAATATGAAAATTGATGGTTGGATTTACCATACTTACACATAAATTTCGTGGAGCGTAGCTTGAGGAAGCACTATAGCCCACTTCATTGTGACATAATTAATGCAATGGTCGTGTAATCTCATATAAGCGATATTGTTTACGTGTACCTCATTATATTTTTTTTTTGTGAATTTGTCTACTCCTATTATTATACAAAAAAAGTTACAGCGAGGCAAGCCTCGAAGATTCTCTCCATACTGACTATGGATTGAGCAGTGGACTTACATTGGAGGGCAAAACTTCCCTGAGGACGGACTTGTCCAAAAATAACCATGAACTGACTAAGTAGCATTACCGACAGACTACTGGAAGCTGACTCGACCCATCAAAACCAAAAATTACCCAGAATGCATTACAAACAGAGGTAGAACCTTGCTGAGTCCATGCATGGACTAATCTGAAATAGACTCAAACCCTAACATAACTAAACAAGACAACAACCTTAACAAAACCACCAAGTGAAGTTGGCGTAGACCTGAAACTAGCATGTGTACTGTGGAGTGCAAAGGAGGCGACCTCCTGTTTCGTTTGCAAGACCAAAAAAGGAATCGAAGGCGTGTTCATTCGTCCACGGAGGTGGAAGGCTACTCCTCGACTATCCTGCACCCATACTGCTCTGAGGCATTGGAATCCGACTGAAGGACTGCATTTTTGGGCTAGCTCGCTTGGACCCACAACCGTTCCAGGGTTCACCACAGACAGAGTTCCTTGGCATTGGACAGGAGTGGCCTGCCTATGCTCTGAAGAGGCTCCGGGTTGAGCCGAATTCTCACACTTCTCGATCTTGACTAAAACTATAAAAGAGGAATTGGCCAGGGTACAAGGAATTCGAAAACGGGTGGTGGGATGAGCGCTGTGCGCACAATCCGCATTACGATCCCGCCCTCTACCTCTTCCCCTGCCTCTCTTGGTCGCTGGGGATTCTATTTCATCTGAGGAAGGGTCCGAGGTATTGGAGAAGTGTTGTTGGACAGCCCGTCCTCTTGAACCACCTCGAGAACCTCCCCTCCTGCCGATAAGTCGGAGTCGCTCACGCGGCATGCTGAAGACCCAAGTGAGGTGACACTGGAGCGAAGGCACAATGAGCCAGAAAGGCACAGAGAGCGAAGGCACAGTGAGCGAAGGCACGGTGAGCGAAGGCACAGTGAGCCAGGAAGGCAAGGCGATGGAGGCATAGAGGGGTGAGGAATTAGAACGCAGGGATCGACCATAACAGAGGGGAGAACAAATGTGGGTAAGCCTGTGACAGAGGGCGAGACCCCAAGAGATAGAGGCCGAGACCCACTGAGATGAAGGCCGAGACCTTGACTAAGGCAGAGGCCGAGACACCAGATAAACCAGAGGCCAAGACACCAAATGCAGCAGAGGCCAAGACCCCAATTGAAATAGCGCTGAATTGCTTGTCCAGGCAGTGGAGGCGAGCTCTTATAATGGCGCATTGAGTTGCCCAAAGCCGTCACCACAACCCAACAGAGGATCTGAGACCAAATCGAGGGAGAAGCAAGCAGCGGGAGCTCCATCATGCTGCAAACGGCGGAATGCAAGTGGGAGTTGATGGTAGCATTCAATTTAACGTTGCGGGGATTGCTTGCCGTCCTTCTATCCATACAAGTGGCGGGATTGGGCTGCCACTTGCCCAGTGGGAGCGCCGTCCTTGTATATCGCATTGAATTAAACACCCGCAGCCGGGGACGGATAATCCTGAAGCACCAGAGAAGTGCATTCCTGTTGGAGTTGTGCATCATCTGAGTCATTGAGAGTGCCTGAGAAAGGAGGGAGCTGCAGGTTGACCCTTGGTTGGCCAATCTATCTGCTACCTTATTGGCTGTGCGCCTAACATGCTTGAAAATAATGCTATGGGGGCGCCTTAGCCTTTCCTCTAGAGTTTCAAGCCTGCTTAGCAACCTCCAACTGGATGCTATTTTAGCTGTCGAGGTACCCGCTTGAATTCTTGTAGCTGCATTAATAAGGGTAAGGGAGTCTCCCTCTACTTCTAGTGGGTAAAAATTGTTTTGATCTGCAATGCATATCCCTTTCCACAAACCTTCCAATTCCGCCACATTGTTGGTGTCTTTGCCAATCGAACCATAGCAGATATGCATAGCTGCTCCTATGTCATTTTTGATTACTCCTCCAAAGCCTGTCGGCCAAGGATTTCCCTTAGCTGCCCCATCAAAATTCAGTTTGAAAGAGGAAGCAGTAGGAGGGGACCATTGGAGGGGGGAGGCAGACTTAGTAGGGGGACGAGATTTGATATTGGACAAGCTGGATAAGTTAAGATTCCAGGAGTTCAGGATGAGACGCTCCTGAGGAGAGTCCGGCCAATCTGTATCTAGCCAAGTTATAAGCGCCAGAGTTTCTTGGAGATTTTGCTTTAGGAGAAGCCAGAGTATTTCTATAGGCCGTGTACCTCATTATATTGACAAAGCTAATGAAATCGTGATACGAATGGTCACCATTCTATTTTTTTTTCCCTAGTATCAATTTTGAGACGCGTTATCTACTGTATGAGGGTAAATGAGAGCAGGTTATTTACTATAAATTCATTTTAAGTACAGATTTAATATGAATCAAGAACGATTAAATAAATTCATTTTAAGTACTGATTTAATATGAACCAAGAAGATCAAATTTTTTACATGTAAATTTCTTTAAAGTGTAAAATAACAATGTGTTATTTTTCATTATTTAAATTGTATTTGTGAATTTTAAATAGAGTATATATATAATAATATATATATATATATTATAATTATATATATATATATAAATAACCAAGTTTTAACATATTTTTTTTCTATATATAAACTTAAACATCTTACTCATATTTTTGAATTTCTCATTACTTTATGATATATTCTTTATAGCTGTATTAGACTGTAAAATAAATCTCTCGACTCAATAAATTAAATTAGATACCAACTATGTCATTAAATAAACATACATATATATAAACTCAACTATTAATTTCATCATTTAAATATTTTGATCACCTAATTAATTTTAATTAACTGAATTTAATGTTTTTATCCATTTCTTTTTGTTAATTTACTTCTTTATAATAATTAATAATCAAAATAAAAACATATTTAAAACGCTAATATATAATCAAACTTAAAACCATCTACTTACGTATTCCGTATATCAATAAATATAAATAAAATCAAAATAAAAAACGTATCCATGTGTTACTAAATATGATCAAAATCTTCTATATTATGATTTTGACTTTGCTCATATATATGGAATAGGTTTGGTATTGATTTTGTTTATGTGTATATGTACAATTTAAGTTTTATCATGGACACCATCGTTTTAAATATGGTTTAGATTTTATTATGAATTAAAGTGTATAGAGTATTTTTTTCTTAAAAATAAAATAAAAAATTAACTAGTTTAGTTTGAGTTATAGGTTAGTTTGAGTGGTTAAATATTATTAGACTTTATTTTTTTCCAGTTAAGTTATTAAGATTGTAAATAGTTTATTGTGGAAGAGGTGTTTTCTATTTTAGTATAGAAGAGATGTTATAACGTTATGTCTTATCATGTAAACATTTTGAATTGATGAAATTACATTAAAAATAATTAAAATAAAATTGAGGTAAAATAGTCATTTATCTTTGGTGTTTTTTTGGCCAAGATTTTGACAATCCATGGTTTTTCTAATGTCATTCTTATGTAAGAAGAAATATTCTATATGTGTGCGCGTTAAACTAGCCTAGATTAATAGATTTTGACAACCCATGGTTTTGCCAATGTCATTCTTATGTAAGAAAAAATATTCTATATGTGTGTGTGTTAAAATAGCCTAGATCCATTTTAACTCAAGATCTAAACTCTTGAGGTGCAATCATATTTTAGGGTCAAAAGAGATTAATTTTGATCCCTCATCCCATTTGGTAGATTTGGAATTAGGGTGGATGTAGGTTAGTTTACTTTAAATATCATATTCTAATGAAGAGAAGTATTTAAAGAGTTTTTCCAAAATGTATATTCTGTGGACTAGAAAAGGAAAAAATAAACATTACACCATTTTAAATAAATCAAACTTCCTATAATAATTGAATTATGTATATATCACAATAATTAAAAAAATATTGTATTTAGTACTCAATGTCCATCGAATCATTATTACTTTGATAAGTGCACTCTACAACTCAAAATGAGTGAGCTATGTAATTCTTTCATTGCTCAACCTTGGGTTGACATACATACTTTTTAAAATAAAAATACTATATTTTCTAAATAATGTTGGTTATACCTCTGATGGGGGTGTTAACCAGGTTGAAGTTGGGGTTTTGGAGGCAGTGTCTTCCACCCCCAGACGTGATGAGAATTTAAGTGAGGAGGAAGTGACCTTCCATTGCATGCATTGGTATGCAGCACTCCAGTTGGCATTTTCTATTAATTTTGGTTGCATGACGGGTTTGGGCTTTGTTGGTTATGGATAGAGTGGAGGCAAGGGTTGCTTCTCGACCTCCTATTACATATATTCTATCTTGCCTATGTTATTGAAGAGCTCAACATTTGGACTTAATTATGGAATTGTGGTAGAGAGAGGTGAAGGCGCTAGCCTATGAGGGTGGTGGAGGAAATAATGAAATCTCTTGGGCATCCTAGTCCATGCATTGTCACTAAGAATTTGGAATTTTGGTGGGCTAGCATGGATTTCAATTACTTCTTCCATTGTAGAATTTCAAGACACTTCCTTTCTGTGTCTGGTTATTTTGTTTATTTGCAATGTTGTGTCTAGGTTTGAGGTCTTAGGGGTTTTTCCATTGTGTCTAGAGCACCAATCTCAAGTTGAGGATAAGGAATGGGGTGGTTTGTCAATTTATATGCATCTCTTGGTTTGGGTCACCTTGAATTGGTCAAAGTATGGGCAGGCTGGTATTGTATGGGATAATGATTTAAGGCGTTGTTGTATTAAATTTATAGTGAGGTCAATAAGGCCTTGATGGATTCTGTATTGGGGTTTCTTGCATCACATAGGAATTTAAGGCTCTCAGTTATATCTATCATTGTTCCTTTGTTTAATGGTGCCAAGGTGTGAATCCTTTGTAGAGGTAGTTGAGCCCTCTGGTTTCCAAGACAGGGTCTATGTCGAGTGAGAGGCATATATATTGGGTTCCAGGGATGATATTAAGTTGGCATCCTGGTCCTGTAGTAGGTGGGTCTGGTTTATTCTCTTGTGTGCCCCTCAAGTACTAATTATGATGCCAAGGTAGAGAATCTGGTGTAGACAAGGGGAAGGTGGTAGTGCTCCTTAGGGTTAGAGAGGAGTAAGACTCTTCGTTCATGACTCAGTTGCCGCTTATTTCAATGTGGTTCTGTCATAGACTGGGAAAGAAATTCGTAAGCTTGAAACCAAGAAAGGGTTGAAAGACAACCCCACTTGGACTCTGAAATCATGAAGGACGTGTCAGAATGGGTTCCTAACCTTAGGCACACAAAGGGAAGGAAGAAGAAATATTTTAATTTTGTGGCTCTGCATTTGTAGATGAAGACCTTGTTGGGCCTAGTCTTGAAAGGTAAACAAGTGGAACGGTATAATGTCTGTGCCACTCTGGAAGACATTAAAAGGATGCTTAGAAACTAGTGTTTTTTCCTGGACAAGATTGAATCCTACCTAGTGCTTGTGGAAGGTCATATTGTTTGTTAATCAGATTGTATTTATTTGATGGACACTCTAGGCTCAAGTGCGAGGGTTCTTGCAACAATCTCTTCTTCAAACAATGATAGTCACCCAACAGGGTGGCTTTGTAGTGTGGTGGGTTATGCATCTGTCTTCGTCTTGGGTCAACAGGGGGCATGTTGTTTTATGAAGGTCACGACTTCCATTTGTTGACTTTCTTATCTCAATGTATTTCTTTGTGTTTTTGTTATTAGGGAGTCGTCTATGGCATATATTTGGGTCCTTTTTTTATAATTATACATGCTTCTATGAAATATATTATGGGTTAATGGATTTGTTCTTAGCCTAAAAATGGCAACAAGAAATGCTAAAAATGGAAATGATAAAAATCACATTGATATAAATAGTATTTCAGGATAGATTCCAATTTTAGTTAGTCCCTGAACTAAAATTGAGAAGTAAAATTCGAATTGTTCTTAGCAGATGTTTGATTAATAATTAATTAATTCATCTTGAGTTAATTAGTTGGAGAAAATCAAACATGAAGTCTATGTGAGGACATGCAAAAGTTATCCCATTGATTGAGGAATTTATCCTTTAGTTAAAGAGATAAGGATGAGTTGTAATTTGGGATGTAATTAGTTAGCTCAGTTAACTAAGTTAAGTCCAGTTAGATTAGTTCAAATAGTTTGTTGAACTAATTGTGAGTTTAACTACTTAATGCATGCATGCATGTAACTGCTGCACTTCAGATAACTGAATATTCTCTCATAAATAACTCACGCATGTCAGTTCAGATAGAGATCTGGTTGAGATCAGATGATGGGATAGTGTAATATCAATTGTAGGAATATTCTATGGAGGATATCTCTTGCATGTAGAAGGAATTCGTTCCTTGGATATTGCGCAGTTATTTTTGGGTTTGGCGAGTGTGTGATTGGCCAATTCACACAGGTGGCAACATTGGACCCCAAGGAAAATTGCGCAAAGAAATAGGAGGCTTGGAGGGCTGAGGGAAGGAATATATTGTGTTTATTAAGCCTGTGAGCTGTACTATTCGATTGCAGAGAGAGTAGGATAGCTTGTGAGCTGATTCTTTGTGTAATCTGAACATATTTCCACTTGTATGATAATACAAAGATTGGGGTTTTTAGCTGAGGCTTTCCCCAGAGTATTCTTTTGTGCTCATGTGTGATTGATTTCTCATTCTTAGTTATATGTGTTCTATTTGATCTTTCTCATATTCGATTAAGCTTCCGCAAGTTTGTTGTAAAAGTAGATCTTGTATTTTGCTTTAGTATATTGCATAATTTGTTGATCTATAGTGGGAATTTCTACATATGCATTTGTCTTCGTCCTGGGTCAAAGGGGGCATGCTGTTTTATGAAGGTCACGACTTCTGTTTGTTTACTTGCTCATCTCAATGTATTTCTATGTGTTTTTATTATTAGGGAGTCGTCTATGGCATATATGTGGGTCTTTTTTTTATAATTGTACATGCTTCTATGAAATGCATTATGGGTTAATGGTTTTGTTCTTAGCCTAGGCACACAATTGTGTATGAGTTCATTTGTATCTAAGCTTGTATGGGGACTTTCCAGTTTGAGTTTCCCCAATCGAAGTGTTTTGAGGAGAAGTAGACTCCTCATGGAGTAATTTGGAAAAATCGTGTATATTTGTTTTTTAGTAATACAAAGTTTTAATTCACATAAAAAAAATATTGGCTAAAATAATAAACAAAACTTAATTAATTCTAGCATAAATATTTTCGCTCTTGCTCTCATTCTCACCCTTAGCCTATAAATAGAAATATTTGTGATATCCATGTGAATTCACATAATTTTATATCAGCTTTAAAAAAAAAGAGTGTCTATATATGTATATATGTATATATGTATATATCTATATATATATATATATATGTGTGTGTGTGTGTGTGTGTGTGTGTGTGTGTGTGTGTGTGTGTGTGTGTGTGTGTGTGTGTGTGTGTGTGTGTGAAGTCACATAATTTTTATATCAACTTTAAGAGAAATTAAAAGTAATTAAAAGTAAAGTAAGTAAATTATATTTTGGTTTTTGAGTGTGAGGAAGATGTATAACTCTTACATTTTTTAAAAGTATCTTAGTATAGGAGTTAAAAAAACAACCACTTTAACTAATTTATTTCAATATAATTTCATATAGATATATATAAAGAAGGATATGTGTGATTCATTTATTTCTTAATATAAAACTATCCTAGATCTATTTTAAATTTGGATATATCAAGTGTCTGAGAGGATGTCTAGAGTTAAAAGTATTTTAGTATAGAAGTTAAATAAATAACCACTTTAACTAATTTATTTCAATATAATTTCATATAGATATAAAGAAGGATATGTGTGATTCATTTATTTCTTAATATAAAACTATCCTAGATCTATTCTAAATTTCGATATATCAATTGTTGAGAGGATGTTAAGATGGATCTAAGCTCGCACTCTTGCATTCCATAATGGATTTTCTCAAGTATTTAAAGGGCCTTCATGGTAACAAATACCATGGAAAAAACCATGGGTTATGGAACAAACCATGGGTTATGGAACACAAAACAATAAATGGTAAATTATTATTTTTATTTTTGTTTTATTTTTACTTGACATAACACGACATTACGACATTTCTTCAGGTTGGAGAATGCCTCTCTATGCAATTGCATTTAACTGATAATAATAAATTTATATATAAAATATTTCAATATACATTATTGCATAAAGGTGCTCTACAAGCGTTGATGTTAGATATTTTTTTTTTTTTTTAATAAAATTATAAACAATTTTTTAGATAAAAGAAAATATAATAGACATGTGACATTAAAATATATAACATATAAATAATACTTATAAATTAACTGTGATGTCTTAAGGAAAAACTGTAATAATTTTATTTACTGAAGTAAAAACAAAAGACTGGATTTTTATTTTATAACATTTGAACTATTTATTAAATTGTGTTAATTGAAAATGAAAATTAATTGGGAGTGTTAAGAAATCTTGTAACTCTCTTTCATATCAAGAAGTTGGGGAATAGGTAGTTACCTAACCCTAACTACTTTTCCTGACTATGAATTCTCCAAGAAAGAATCAAGAGGGTAATGAAGAAGTACATGAGAGAAGAATTTGAAGAGCAAAAATAAGGAAATTGAAGGATATTGAAGGATAGATGGAAGAGAGAGCTAAGTCTGGTGATGATGTTGTGACTGTTAAGTCTTGAGTCTTGGCAAGGAAACGTCAGTCTTGTGAGAAAGAGCTCGGGGGGAGACTTGCCTGAAAGCAAGTCTCATGTTTGGGAGGATAAATCTGTGAAGTAAAAAGAGACTTCCACAGTTGACTGATTTAAGTCTATTTATAGGTAAGTATTGAGTCCTTATGTTACTTTAAGTGTCTGTTTATAGGTAAGTACTGAGTCATTATGTTACAGAGACTTCCACAGTTGACTGATTTAAGTCTGTTTATAGGTAAGTATTGAGTCTTTATGTTACTTTAAGTGTCTGTTTATAGGTAAGTACTGAGTCATTATGTTACTTTAAGCATTTAACAGTGTATATAGTAACCCTTGTATTAGAGAAATTGGTAAGGGAGTCTGTTTATAGGTAAGTATTGAGTCCTTATGTTACTTTAAGTGTCTGTTTATAGGTAAGTACTGAGTCATTATGTTACTTTAAGCATTTAACAGTATATATAGTAACCCTTGTATTAGAGAAATTGGTAAAAGCAGGACTGTAGTAAATAGAGAAAAGCATTGGTAAAAGAGAGCTAGTTGAATTCATGTTGTTTAAAAGAAAAAAAATTGTATAGGCTATTACCCATAAAGAAACAATGTTATGGGAAATTACAAACTAAAATGAGAGATACATTGATATGTGTATTTACGGTAGGGAAACCTATCACTGTAATAAATATAACTAGTTATGTGACCATGAACAAACCACAATACAATCACTACTAAATACTTAGTCAGTGAAAGAGTATATTTCTAAATAAAACGATGTACTGCCATAAGGATCTTTAAATGACATAACTAGATAGCTAATACATTTATTGGTCGGGATTTTCTAGTATCCAGTCAGGATTTTTTGGACAATACTAGGAAATCCTGTAACATTGTTGCTAATATATATATATATATATACCACAGACATAAAAGACTATTTAAAATCAAAGTGGCCATCAGCAAAGAGAAACCCTCGCAGCTAGGTCGGGGAGTTACAACACTTCCAGAATGGTTTCATATTTCATTTATATGATTTCAGTTGTAATTTTTATTCCCGATAGATTTCAATAAGATGGAGACGTCGGACAGGGATTTCCTCAAGTGGGATTTTCCCTTTACCTCGACCTGTATGCAAACCAATAGCAAGCTCCAAGAGCACAAAGAAAGCACCACCTCTTTGTGGGTCAAGTCCACGTTAGACAAAGATTCTCTGATACAAATGATATAGGAAAATATAGTTCTGAGATACAAATGATATAGGAAAATATAGTTCTGAGAGTAAGAAATCAAGAGGTTCCACCCTGCCAGCTAAAGATTTAATAGCAGCAACCAAATCAAGAAGAATGAAACCCTCCGGGATAAAAAACCTCATCCAAGAATTTGCGAATAGATCCTTCGTAATAGTGTGACAGATATGGTAACTCAAACCATCAATATTTAAGGTCATAATGTTGACAAGATTACTAATAGTTTGTAAACAAGTGCATTCAGATATTTATATAATGTTTGGAATGATTTCTATTGTTTTATATATAAAGTGCAATGAATATAGGAAACTATTGCAGTCCATATAATTATAGGATTTACTATAGGACAATGTAGGTAAAGTGATTTTTTTTAAGTGGATATATGACATTAAAATTCATTTTACCATATAAATTAAATTAATGATTTTATAACCATATTTAAATTTAATTAATAAGACCATAAAAATTTAATATTTACAATATAACAAGATTTTTAACCATAAATATTCACCCCATTTTACCATAGATACTATTAACTTGTAATTGTTTTTTTTACAATACCATGGGGAAATATCATGGCTTATCAATACCATATACCTAAAAACCGTAACTCATTTCAAAAAAAAAAATTATAAATATTTTATTTTAAATTAATTTTATAACAATTTTTAAATTAAAACTTATTATTGGCTTGTAAATAGGCTTTCTTACAATAACATGGGCCAATACCATGACTTATCAATACCATTTGCCCAAAAACCATAAATCATTTCAGAATCAAAATATTTTATTTTAATTTTATTGTGCTGAGCTCTCCAACCCACTGTGGTAGAGATGTTGTAACATAATGTCTCATTTAACATTTTGACTAAGTCAAATTCAATAAAAATAAAAATAAAACAAAACAAATCAAATTTTAAATAGGTCAAAAAAAAATACCTATTATAAAAATAACCCTATAATAATAATAATAATAAATGGAGTATGATATTGACCCATGGTTTTGAGAACTCATTGTATTCATGTAAAATATAGCATATTTAAAAAGGAAATTAAACCAACCTAGATCCATCCTAACTGCAAATCTACCAACCCAACCTAGATCCATCCTAACTGCAAATCTACCAACCCCTCAAAGGGATCAAATTTATTAATATGCAAACTTTTTTTTAGAGTGAAAAGAGATTTGATCCCTCTCGACCCTTGGTAGATCGGGAGTTAAGATGGATCAAAGTTGGTTAAGTAATATTAACGTGTATTTAAAAATATATTAATAACAAAAAATCATTTTAATTAAATAATGTAGGTCATAAATAATATATAAATTAACAAAGACTTAGAGAGATAAAAAAATGTAAACCTTTTAAGATTTTGCATTTTAAAAGAGTTTTTTACTCAAAAGATTTGATCCCTCTCTCTCTCTCTATATATATATATATAACTGGTATCATTATACATGTAGTACTCATACTATTACTCAATTGATTTTTCCTTTAACTGGTCTTACTTTGTTTTGGACCAAAAAATTCTGCAGCTTCTCCATAATTTAACATTGTGGATTGAACTTTATAATTTTTTATTAATATTTAAAATTATTATGTGCAATATTTGTAATCTTTTGGGCAACATAATGCCATGTGATAATCGCCTCAGATTTTTCTACCATAATTTCTGGAAGTAATTGCAATATTTATGCTAGAAACTTTTAGATTTTTCATTGTTAAGCTTCGTAGAAAACCAAAACTAAAATCCTTGAGAATAACAAATAATATATTTACCATTAGTTAGCACCCACCATAATTTAATCAAATATTTGCATAAAAAATGGATAGGAACAATTTATTGTCCACCATTATTTATGTTTTCTTCAACACTTTAATAAGTATGATAAAAAATGTAAATTTGCATGAAGAGTAAAAATGTAAATATGCAGAATAGGTTTTTCGCGCTCCTTGTTGAAGGAGCTGCGTAGCCCTAGCCAGCAAAAGCATCAAGAGTTACGTAGCTACCCCTCAGCGGCCTCCTGCTGCTAGGGAACGAGTGCCATGGATGCATAAGAGGACAAAGAGCCTCTCTCAGATCAACAACAAGAAAATGAAGGAACAACAAAAGATTTTGCCTCTCTCATTTCTGCAATGGGCGTGGCAAAGAACAGACCATTAGTCACTAAGTTTGTTAAAAGATTAGAAGACATTCCGAAAATCTCACTCCCCCCTGCCCTTCCCCATAGAGAAGCACTTTCTTTGGTGTAGCGTGGATTAGTGGGGCAGTTCACTGGGTTATGGCCATCGCCAAAAACTGTGTAAAAATGGGTAGAAAGGAATTGGACGGCGTCAATAGATGGGAAAGTCTCAATTAGGTTTTGTGGAAGAGGTTACTACACCTTTCGCTTTGAAACCAAGGAGGATCGAGATCTAATATTTAGGAATGGACCTTATTTTATGGATACAAGGGGATTGTATCTAAATAGATGGACGCAAGATTTTGATCCAAAAATGGATGTACCCAATGCTATCCCCGTCTGGGTCAGACTGCCACACTTTCCGCTTCACTGTTGGCGGGATGATTCAGTCAAAGCCATAGGAAATGCAGTTGGGAAATATATAGACAGGTGTGAGCCAAAGGGTATGCATGCATGCGCTAGAATCTGTGTAGAAGTGGACCTTGAGAAAGGGCTACTAGAAGCCATCAAAATCAAAGTGGACCAATGGACGCACATACAACAACTGGACTATGAACAAATCCCCTTCAAATCAAGATATGTCACGAATATGGTCATTTTGCAAATAGATGTACAAAGAAAAAATGAAAATGAAAATCACAAGAGTGAAGATCCGAAAAACAAATGGAAACATGTTAAAAGAAAGAAAACAGTCCACAAACAATCAAATCTATCTTCCTCGTATCCCTCCACATCCTCTGATCCCCACCCTCCATCACCAAAAGAAGATAATAATCCTCTTGCTAGCCTTAACCTTTTTGAGCCTTTGGATCCTTCAGCCCCCCCATCCCTTGGACCAAGATCAAGATCAAGATCCAGATCCCCACAACATACCCCCAACCCCCCTGCATCCCATCTGGTATCAAACACCCATACCCCTCCCCCCCATTCAGTAGACAGAATCCTATCCAGAAAGTAGTTAAAGGAAGCACCCCAAAATGTAGAATATAAAAAAAAAGCAGGAAGAAAGATAAAAAAAGAACTCAGGGATGAAGCAGCAGCAATGGAAATGGAATTAGGAACATAGCAACCTATGGAAACCTTCCTAGGAAGGAGCACAGGAAACAACGAAAAAAGTCAGCAAAGAGGGAAAGGAGCCATAAACCACCCAACAAGCAAATAATGATAGTGGTCTCCTAGAAGTGCAGAGGAATGGGATCATCCGTTAAAGAAAATGCCACAAGAGACATTCTGGCAAAAGAAAACCTAGACATCCTTATGATTCAGGAGACAAAAATAAACAGCCAAAAAACTGAAAATATTTAAAAAAAAAAAAAATTATGAAGGGGAAGTAATACAGGCAACACGAGCGTCAGGGAGTATTTGCACAATATGGAAAAGAAACCTGGGAATTAAAAAAATACAAAAAATATTAGCACTGGATCCAAACAGATCTAATGCACATCAGTACAAAAGAGAAGTGTAGTGTCATAAATATATACACTCCAAATCACTACAAGGCAAAAGAGTAATGTTGGGCCACCATAAAAGAAGCACTAAAAGAAATGCAAGTTGGGAAAATAATACTAGGAGGAGATTTAAATTTGGTAAGAAGTATAGAAGAAAAGTTTGGAGGAACATACCACACAGACCCATCTAGGGATATTCTAGAAGAAATAATGGAACAACACAATTTAATGGACATCCCGCCAAGCAACGAGAAATACACCTGGAGCAATAATAGAGTGGGCAAAAGAAACATAAAAGAAAGGTTGGATATAATTCTAATATAGGAACACATAGTAGCAGTGCACAACTCCATAAAATCATAAAATTTACACACTACAACATCTGACCATAAATTGGTGACAATAATCATGGGCAAAATGGAAAACTAGGGACCTCTCCCATTTAGATACAACTCAATTTGGGACAGCAACATAGAAACCAATGAATTAGTCATGGAAGCATGGGATACAAGAGTAACAGGATCACCACAGTATATTTGGGAAACAAAATTAAAAACTACAAGAACCAAATTAAGGGAATGGGCAAGAGCAAATGAAAATATATATATATATATATATATCAAAAAATGGACAGCATTCAAATTGAAAAAGAAAGCAAAGAAGATGGCAAGCAAGATTATCTAAGAGAAAATGAAATCTTTGGGGAAATATATAGGGAAAATAGGAAAGAAGAAGAATATGCAAAATTGAAATCCAGAAGTTTATGGCTCAAGGCAGGGGACAAAAACACATCATTTTTCCACAATACAATGAAGATAAGAAGAGCAAGAAACCAAATAGAAAAAATATAAGTAGATAGCCAAGAGGTCAAAGGTGCGGAGGAACTAAAAAAAGCAGCCTATCAGCACTTTAAAAGCTTATTTTCAGCCAACGAAGAAATGGCTGAAAGTGAAGATTTATTAAAGCACACAAAAAAAAAATTAAAAAAGATCAAAATGCAGCAATGTGCAAGGATCCCACAGAAGAAGAGGTAGTGACGGCCATATGGAGCCTGCATCTGGACAAAGCCCCAGGGCCATATGGTTTCACAATAGCATTCTACAGATTTCATTGGTACACCATCAAAAAGGATTTCTTAAGAATGGTGAAGAATGTCTTAAAAAAAATAGGAGGCAACACAAAATCCTCCTATCTTGCTCTAATCCCAAAGAAGCGAACCCCTCAACTTTCAATAGGTTTCGCCCTATTTCTCTTTGCAATTCATCTTACAAGATAATAATAAAAAATAATTGCAAATAGAATCAAGGAAGTGCTTCCAATAATCATATTTGAAAATCAAGGAGGATTCATGCCCAACAGGAAAATCATAGATAATGTAATTATTGTACAGGAAGTTGTACACTCTAGTATGCTAAGGCAAGAAAAAGGCCTCATAATCAAACTAGATATGGCAAATGCATTTAACAAGGTCATCTATCCATATCTAATGGTTGTCCTTTAAAAACTTGGGTTTGCAAGAGAAATAATGGAAGTCATATAGGCATGCATTTCTACTCCATGGATTGTCCCTTTCATGGAAGGCCCAGTGACTTCTTTCAAAGCACAAGAGGCCTTAGGCAAGGTTGTCCTCTCTCTCCCTTCCTATATATTATAATGGCGGAAACATTAAGCAGAGCTCTGGAAAAACAAAGAAAGGAAAGAAATATCACAGGGATCAGGATAACAAAAGGAGTATAAACAATAAACCACTCACTCTTTGCTGATGACACATTGCTACTGGGAGGGGCATCAACAATAATAGCAAGGAGGTTCAAAAAAGTCATGGATGATTTTTTATAGGTTTCAGAAGGGTTATTAAATAATACAAAATGCGGGATGTATGGATAGAATACCCCTCCTAGAACTATGCAAAGGATCTCACAATACTTAGACATTCCTATACAGGAAAAATGGACACATTTCTTTTACCTGGGACTTCCAATCTCAAAAGAGAACATGAAGATAGAAATATGGACTAAACAAATTGAAAAAATGAAAAACAAAATACAAAGTTGGGGTATGATGTGGCTGAATATCGTAGGAAGGGTAATACTAATCAAATCACTCCTTGCAGCACTACCTATATACTAATATGCAATAATCATGGCCCCAAAAAGTGCCCACAAACAAATGGAGTTAATCTTAAGACGTTTTTTGTGGTAGGGCGGAAGCAAGAAAACAAAAAATTTAGCCTGGTCAGGTGGGAGCAAGTAGTACTACCTTATGAACAAGGAGGCCTATCAATACAAATACCTGGGCTCATGAATGTAGCACTGGGAATGAAAATAGTATGGAGACTAATTACAGGGAAAGGGAGGTGGTGGAAAAAGACTCTTATATCAAAATACATGGATGGAACTAGGAAAAGACTGCTTAATGGAAATATCCCAATAAGACAATGCACCCAAGTATGGAAGCTGGTTAAAAAAGTAGTTCCGTTAATGAGTAGATACATCTCTAAAATC
Organism: Pinus taeda; assembly: GCA_000404065.3. Classification (NCBI taxonomy): domain Eukaryota; kingdom Viridiplantae; phylum Streptophyta; class Pinopsida; order Pinales; family Pinaceae; genus Pinus; species Pinus taeda. Next base: position 46,522 of record APFE030899654.1, read on the forward strand.
CCAGGCAATGGAAAAACAATTTCAATTTGGGAGGACAGGATCATGGGAAAAGAACCACTACAGACTCATCTAGAAATTGAAGACATACAAGAGTGGATGAAAGGTAAAGGTTTCAATACTTTACACTCAATCTCTCAATGGAACCAAAAGGAGTGGCAAGACTAGAAAATCTCAGCAATTCCGGCAGATTTGGAAGGGAAATGGAGCAAAATCAGGAAACTCCTAAAAAGGGCAGCGCCAATCCACCATAATGAGGAAGATGATTATCTCTAGGACCCAAGCGGTGGACATTATATAGTTAGCAATGGATATAAAATCCTTCAAGAACAACCAAATCAACAAGGCTGAGATTCTTGGAAAATAACATGGAAATCAGAAAGTCTGCCTAAGATCAAAATTTTCATCTGGACTCTTTTAAAAGGGAGAATATTGACCAGTGAAAATTTAAAAAAAAGGCTTTCAAGGCCCAACATGATGCCCATTATGCATGCAGGCTGAAGAAAATATACAACATTTATTCCAAGAATGCACTTTTGCCAAAGAATGTTGGCAGTAGCTGATAAGTCCATTGGAAATTAGAATAAATTTTGAAAATCCCTTGCCGAATTTTATTCAGACCTTAGAGAAGGCCTACCCATACACAACAAAGAAGAAAGTCATAATTCAGAGAATATGGAAGTGCATTCCAGTAGTACTATGTTGGCAAATTTGGTTGACACGAAACAAGTGCATTTTCAAAAATCAAATTCCAAGGATAGGGAAGACCCTCTCAAAAACGTGGGGATTAACTTCTGAAATCCTCAACGTCAAAGGAACAACATCAACAGATTATAACACTCTTCGACAAGAAGAGCGAGATTGGCTCAGTAAAGCCATAATAAATAATAATGGACAAAAAGGACAGAGGAAGATAAACTCAGGAAATATATGGAAAATAAGAATGAGTAAGAGGAACTGATAAAATGGAGGAAAAATCAGAATAGATATTGTCTATACTTTGATGGGGCCTTTAAGAATAATTCGGGAAAGGCAGGGGTAGGGGGGATAATCCTCGATCTTGATGGGAAAGAAAATGACACATATGAATGGGGATTGGGACAAATCTCAAATAATAAGGCAGAAGCATACAACTTGTTGATGGGAACAAGAATAATAAAAAAAAGAGAAATTCAAAACCCTATCATAATAGGAGACTCAACCATAATAATAGAGGCAATGGCAAGAAACAAAAATACAAGCAATGAGTTCATGAACATAATTTTTAGAAGAACCAGGAAGGACTTGGAAGGCTTTGGCGATGTAATCTTTAGACATGTCTTGAGAATTCACAATCAACAGGAAGATTATTTTGCAAACCAAGCAGTGGAAAAAATGAAGGGCAAGTTCGTGAAAACCAGGAGGAATATCACAACTCTATTCCTTAATAATCAACAAAAATCACAAGTATAAAGCCCACCAATACCAAGGGAAAAATCACAATGATAAAAACAACAGTCAAAAAACAACAAAGGACATATCAATGCAGTAATAGCCAGGAAATCACGGGAATGCAAAGGAAAAATCATGAAACGTTAGACTCTCGTATGAGCAATAGTAGGAAGGACGATTGCAATCTTGGTCATAAGAATCACGTTGCAATCTATCTCATCGAAGGTATATCTTGAGCTATGTTAAAGCACTACAAGAACAGAGGGTGCATTCACAAAAATTGCAGCAACAATCTCAGCGAAGAAATCTCCATTTTCCATGTTAGTATAGTGTTACTTTGGTTTGAAAGCCCGTCCTTGTCTTCTCTAATAGCCTGCAGTGTTTCCTCTATTCAGTGCGCAGACTTCATCTTAAGCCCCCACCTTTCTTCTTACCCAGCTTTCTCACCCCATATCCCTTCACTCCCTTCACGCCCTCCACTCAGTGATCCATTGCAGCGCAAAGCCCTTTGGAGCAACCACGCCCTCCACTCAGTGATCCATTGCAGCGTAAAGCCCTTTGGAGCATCCACGCCCTCCATCTACCCCTCCCATTGTCTCAGCCCTCCTCCCTGACTGTTATAACCAGATTCTGGTCTTCCTTCAATTATGTCGCTCACAGTGACTTCAACTCTATCGGAATACACGGGAAAAACCCGACCGAGCGCTTAAACCAGACTTAAAAAAAACATTCACCCGCAACTATAATTATCGACGAGTCCGCTCTCCCAAGTCATTTCCGCAAGCGCTACTCCTTCCTTTCTTCGATCTCTGATCAAATTAGGACCATTGATCTGGCACTTGATCTAACGATTGTTCCTTAGCCCGATCAATAAAACTAGCGCGACAATCCTCCACTGTCGATCTGTACTCAAAGATATGACAGTCAACATCAATTTCAGGTTGATATCAAGTACGAAGAATACTCACCTGAAAAGAGGTTTTCTCTCTCTCCTCCGCTGCTACGTGCCGCTTGGTTAATGGAATCGGGTGACCACACCTTTTTACCACTTATGGTTTCTACCCCACCTGAAATACCACCTCCGCATACAAATCCGCTTTTATTCCTGGTTAATGTCTGGACTTGTTCGCACTCAATGACCGTAGATTTCAACCATCGACAGCGTTGACGGCTCCTCTTGATTCCTCTTCCACCAATGCTTCTGGTTAATATCCACCGTTCATCCCTTGATTCCAATCCACGTTATTTAATCTTAGCTTCTATTCATCTAACAACCTCGTCCGTTGTTCTCCAAAATCCAACGGTTCCTGTGTACGGCAAAAGGAAAGCGCTTAACATCAGCGAAAGAAGAAGTATCTTAGGCAATACAAAATCAAGGAAGCACATCAAAACAAGGAGTAGTAAGCAGAGCCAAAGGAAGAACAAGCAAACAAATCAAATGGAATTCAATTAAGGAGCAATCAGTCTACAAGCCATGAAAATCTTTCAGAGAATCCATGACATGTAATTTTCTCTTTCTAGTAGGTTAGTTTGTTAAGCAGTATACTAGAATACTCATAAATATATCTTGCATGAATATTGCAGCTATATTCATAAATTATGGCATAAAATATGTGAGGTAGTTATCCACATGGCATTATCTTATGCAAAGGTCGCAATAAGACCTTCAAGTTATAGTGTAATCAAATGTTTAAAAAAAAATTAAATAATATATATATTACATATATAATATTGAAATTTACAACATTACAAGTTCTGTATTGATGCAATGACTAACTAATAATATTTCAAACCAATAAACAAAATGAAATCTATTAGCATTAATAATTAAAAATGAACTTATTATTTATAATATTTTAATATTTATAATAAATTAGTTATTAATTTTTATAACAATTTCAAAAATTAACTTAAACATTGTTAATTAAACCAGTTGAAAATTTTTTTTAGTCCAAACTAATAATTTACTTATAAACAAATACTAATAAACAAAACAATATATAACAAACATAATGGAATTTAAACTCATTAATTTAATAATCGAAAAAATTTCATTTCAACCCATCAATTTTGATTTAAATATATTAAAAATAATAATACACGTTTAACAAAATTAATATAGATCATTTAATTATCATACAATTTATTTTTAAATAAAAAACTTAATTTATATTACCATAGATATTTATTATATTATAAAATTTGGTTTAAGCATTAAAAAATAAAATGATTCTTTTACAGAATACATTAAATTATAGTATATTATATAATATATAATTATACTTAATTATCAATAAGTGTAACATACCCTTAGTTTGTATTACTTTTTTTTACTTCCAAAAATTAAAGGTTGTGAATGATGTAAGCAATTTCCCCTTTTTTCTTTATTTCTTTAAATGGGTCTTTCAAAGGTTATATAAAAGATTGGGTTATGATTCCAATTTTCTTTGGCATTAATACTATATATTTTGTTAGAATAGCTCCACATATATGTTCATGAAACATTTTTACATAGCTTAATAGGTTGAATTTATATTAATATGTCCAATTTATAATACTTAAATTGGTAAACATTTAGTTACGGGTTAAAATTAATATAGAGCCCAAAGGAAATGTTATAGTTTCCCTAAAAAGTTAAAAGTAAGAAAAATAATAAAATTCAAGTTTGTTACATTGTAATTTTGTTTTTTTATAATAAAATATGAATATTTTTTAGATTAAAAAAATCATAATATAAATATTAAATACTATGGCTCATTAATGAACCTTGCCCAAAAACCATCCCTTATTTCAAACTCAAAATATTTTACAAATATTTTATTTGAATTTAATCTTATAACATTTTTTAATTAATTTAAAAGAAAAAAATATTATAATTATGTCACAACCCTCTAAACCAAAGTAAATAAATAGCACCGGTAATTTTTTTTTTCTTAACTTTACATATTATGGATGGATGAATGAACCCATCGCCCATAGCGGAATGTAATGTGTATATATTTTAATATACCTACCCATTCATTAGCCATGGCGGAATTTAATATGTACATTATTGTTTTTTAAATACTCGCCACCCTCGGCATATGAGTTAATCGTATACAGTACGATTATGTTGACAACGATCCGTTAACGGATCCTATCTCTTTAATGTTGATTGTCTAAGAGGTGGACAACTAGTCCTGCCTCGAAACATTCCACCTCTGATGCGGACGTTGATCTCAGGAGTAGGTAGCCGGATTTATTATTGCAGGTAAGGTCTCGATCTCCTCGGGATTACTCATTTGATTGATGATGGAGATTCAATCCACAAATCGAACGCTGATGGTTTCTCTTTCCAGCTATACAGGCGGTGTATAGGGTTTGTGAAACTCATTTGATAATCTTTCGAGGGCTCTGTTGTGCCGCTTTCGGCTATGGCGATTGTTCCTCCGACGTTTACCACAGATTTCGGTGTTAAGTTTCGTGTATGCCTTCTGTGCTGAAGGCGATGCAGACTTCCGGCGTCCTGCTCTGAATCCCACTCATTTTATCAGGTAACCCATTTTCGTCTCACTGTGATTTGATAATAGAGTTTACAATGCTCTGATAAATATACTTCCGGTTTGATTTCTCATCCGTATCGGTTGCTTGAGCAGGGTTTGGTGATCTCCGCGGCAGCAGGGGACTACAGCACCATTACTCCAGAAGGAGCTATTCTACAGGTAAGAACTGTGACCCCTGAAAAGGAATCTAGATAAATCAGACAAGAGCCGGAAGCGAGCTTTAATTTTTATCTTTTCCTGTCAGGTGGTTTTACCGTTTTCTATTGGAGGCATGATCCGTTATGGTATTTCCTGGCCAAGGAAACCTTCCATAGATCGATGCCATGGGCTCTGCCCTCATGGGTCCTCCAAAGGTTGTTGTGTTGTATTCGCGCCTTAAACAGGACTCCCAATATTTTATTGTTACACGATAGTTGTATTTTTTGTGATGTAAAGCTTCTGGTTATTTGATTTCTCTCTGGTACTGTATGGGAAACTTACTTGGCGAACCGCTGGGTTTTTAACTCAGCCTGGTTGCGCCTTTTCAGAAGCATTTTGATATATGTATGAATATTTATATATTTGGTTATTCAGTACTGTTTATAGCTCAACTCCGAGCGGATGTTTGGTTTTCTGAGTTCTTTCCTTTTATGAATAAACTCTGAGACTTCAGTTTACCTTGACGACCCTGTCGAGTCCCGGCAAGGGTTTGTTTATCTATTAATTATTGCATGATTTTTATACTGGGAGTTTGATGTATTTAAATTTCCGTTACATATGCTTAGATTATCTGTTAATCGTTGCATAGTTTTTTCACTGAAACGTGAATGTATATTCTCGCTCGAACTGCTGTTCATATGCATATATTGTCCGTGGTTTTTATCTTAATGTGCTCGGCGTTCGGAAATATTGGGTTACATTTCATTGTTTCTGTTCATATGTTAATGGTCTCGTTTGCTTGATTCATTTACTAAATGCGGGTAAATGTAACTTCTATGGGTTTCGCTATAGACTATACCCAGTCTATATGTTGCGAATTTTCTCTTTTACAGATGGTTTAACTATAGTATTTACATAGTTTCCCACATACTGATATCCGGGACCATTTCGAAGTATTCTCTGAATGTTTTACGGACCTCATCAAGCTTCCGTTGTTTTTACATTTGAATGAATAAATCTTGACCCTTTAACCAAGGGTTTATAAATGAACTTATCGGTTGCTATGGATTATTATACACTGTTGCATAGTTACGCTGGCTTTCTACTGTCGTAGAGAAGAAAGTATTACTTATTACAGGGTAAAGCCTCTGTTGGTACAGTGACTATGTGGAGAATCATTCACACACAGATCCCACAATTCTTGTTGTTATTCATTATTGTTCTACGCAGTTTTTCTGTTATCATTTTCTGTGTTTATTTATTTAGTTACAGATATGAATTTGATGGCTCCTTTCTTCTTTCTTTAATATGAAGACTTACTGTTCCCCTTCATTATTTGTTCGGTTTCTAAGGGTTTCAGAATTTGAACGAATATCTAACCCAGACAGTTCTCTATTCAGGTTTAATTAAATGATCTGAGTCATTCGATGATAATTTAATTTCTTCATTCCGGACAGAATATAATTGTTCTCTGTCGGATTTCCCGGAACTATCTTTCAAAATACTCTGCTACTTAATTTACAGCCTAAATGATATCTCTAAGGAGAATATGGAAGTTTCTCAGAAATATTAAAACTGTAACTGTACTTACCTGTATTACCACGCTTATAGTCTTCTGTGCTTCTCCAGAATGGAGAAAATTTCTTTGTTGCTTGTTCTCCTCCCAACCACGAGATTAGTCAACCAGACTGAATCTCCCCCCAAGCTCATTTGCCAGACCACTCCCTTTGGCAAATATAATGCACCACTTGTGTCTGTGCTATCTGGTCCTCACCAGACTTAGCACTCTCTTTTCTCCTTCAATGCCTTCCTTTTTCCCGTCTGTTCCTTAACAACCCGGGCCTTTTCCTTTTTCCCATTTTTCTATGGTAAGAGAAAAAGCAGTTAGGGTTTTCCCCTTACTTGCTGGCAACTTTTTTTTTTTTTATCTGGCAAGAAAAGAGAATAACTTTCTCATAGAAAGTTACTATATGTAATTTACTCAATCCATATTCAACCTTTGAATTAATAATATTCTAATCATTTTTAGGAAAAACAATAATCTATGTTCCATATTTTACCTACAATGGTAATAACAGAAGATTTATTCACATAAATTGTCTGGTCATTACATCTCCTCCCCCTGAGATTGGACACTGTCTTGGTGTCTTTCAGCCACGAACAGAACTGGATAGGTTCTTTTCATTAATTCTTCATCTTCCCAAGTGGCCTCCTCAGGCCCAAAATGTCGCCATTGTATCTTAACTTGGGTAATAACTCGTTTCCGCAGTTGCACTTCTCTCTGGTCGAGGATGCTCAGCGGTTCGACCAGAACCTCTCCTTTCGGTTCGACTTGCATTACACAATTTCTTTAGTTAGTTTTCTTTCAAAACTAATTCTTCACCAAATTTTATTGTAACAATAACCCCCACCTGTATATCCTGCCATGGGATTACATGCTTAGGGTCATAGACATATTTCTTTAGTACTGAAACATGGAAAACGTTGTGGACCCGAATGTGACTCGGCAAGGCAAGTTGGTAAGCCACCGGTCCAATCCTTGCCAAGACTTGGAAGGGTCCACAGTATCGGGGCGCCAATTTGGCACACCCACTCCACTGTAAAGTACTTCTTTTGGCCTGAATTCTGATATAAACATGGTCCCCAACTTGGTACTCTTTGAACCTTCTTTTCCGATCGGCAAAATTTTTCTGTCTATCTTGAGTAGCTTTCAAATTAACACACACCCTTTTCACCATATCTTCCATTTCCTTAAGCATTTCAGGTCCTAGACTCAATCTATCTTCGGGTCCTCCCCAGCTGGAGGGTGTACGACATTTCCGGCCATACATAACCTCAAATGGGCTCATTTGCGTAGAGGTGTGATACCCATTGTTATACGTGAATTCCACCAGATGTAAATATTCTTCCCACAGTGTAGGTTGCTGCATGACATAAGCCCTTAACATGTCCTCTACCACTTGGTTCACTCGTTCTGTCTGTCCATCAGTTTGAGGATGGTATGTTGTGCTGAAATTCAACTGAGTTCCTAAATCAGTAAATAGTGTTTTCCAAAAAGCTGATGTGAACTTCACATCACGATTGGAAATTATTGTTTTTGGAAGTCCATGTAACTTGAACACATTCTGCATAAAAATATGAACAATCTATGCAACTTTATACGTGGATTGTACAGGTATAAAATGTGCAGCTTTACTCAACTTGTCTACTACCACCATAATGGAATCGTTGTTTCTCTTTGTCTTAGGTAACCCAGTAATAAAATCCATGGAAATGATTTCCCATTTCCATTCTGGGATAAGTAATGGTTGTAACAATCCTGCTGGACGCTGGTGCTCCGCTTTAATCTGCTGGCACTCTAAACACCGTGCCAAGTACTCGGCAATGCTCTTCTTCATTCCCGGCCAAAAATAATCTTTCCGAATTGCAGTAATCATTTTCTGGTAACCCGGGTGACCTGCATAAAGGCTGATATGGAATTCATCCATAATCAGATTTTTAATTCTATTTTGGTTGGGTACATATAACCTTTGCTTGAAATATATTATCCCTGCATCATCTAATTCATATTCTTGTTGGCTTTTTTCGCTGGCAGACTACTATATTTGTAGTTTTAGTTGCTGATATTCAGCATCTTGGTCTGAAGCTTCCTTTATCATCTCCAAAAAGGGACTTTTCCATCCACTAATGGAAATTTCGTACAAATTTTGTATTTTCCGACTTAAGGCATCTGCCACTCGGTTTTCTTTTCCCTGCAAATGTTTTATATCAAAAGCAAAGCCGCTTAAGAAGTCCACCCACCATGCTTGTCTAGCATTTAAAGTAGGCTGGCTAAAATAGTTGGTTAAACTATGGTGGTCGGTGAGCAGTAAGAATTTCCTGCCCATAAGATAATGCCGCCACATTTTTAAGACATGTATGACAACAGCCAACTCCAAATCATAAGTAGAGTATTTATGTTCATGCTCTTTTAATTTTCGAGACTCGTATGCAATCACTTTGCCTTCTTGCATCAAAACTCCTCCTAATCCCTCTTTACTTGCGTCTGTAAATACCACATAATCCTTATCAGGATCAACTATACTCAAAATAGGTGTTGTGGTGAGTAGGTGTTTCAATTGCTCGAATCTTTTCTGGCAGCTTGGGGTCCAATGAAATACCTTTCCCTTTTTCTGTAATGAAGTAATGGGAAAAGCCACTTTAGAAAAACCTTCCACAAACCTCCTATAATATCCAGCTAATCCCATGAAGGATCAGACATCCGCTACATCTTTTGGTACATGCCACTCCATTATGGCCTTTATCTTTTCCGGGTCCACCGCAATTCCATCCTTTGTAATTACGTGACCCAAATATTGGATTTCTTCTTTAAAGAAATCACACTTACTAAACTTAGCGTATAACTGATGTTCTCGAAGGGTCTGTAATACCATTCTGAGATGTTCATAGTGTTCCTCGATGGTACGGGAATATATTAATATGCCGTCAATAAATATCAGCACCAATCGATCCAAATAACGATGAAAAATGATGTTCATTAAACACATGAAAGTTGCAGGGGCATTGGTTAGCCCGAACGGCAAGACCACAAATTCGTAATGACCATACCTTGTTCTAAAATTTGTTTTAGCGATATCTTCTTCTTTAATTCGGATCTGATGGTAGCCTAATCGCAGATCGATCTTAGAGAACACCGTCGCACCTTTCACTTGATCAAACAGTTCATCGATCCGTGGTAAAGGATATTTATTTTTGATGGTCAACTTATTCAACTGTCGGTAATCAATGCACATCCGAAGGGTTCCGTCCTTTTTCTTGACAAATAGTACTGGGGCTTCCCATGGAGACACGCTAGGACGAATGTAGCCTTTATCTAGTAACTCCTGCAATTGCATTTTTAATTCTGTCAGTTCGGGTGCACTCATTCTATAGGGTGCTCGTGATACTGGTGCTGCACCCGGTACCAACTCAATGGTAAAGTCTATGTTTCTTTTTGGCGGTAGTCCAGGAATTTCTTCCGGGAATACATCTGTAAATTCTCGTATTATAGGAATATTGTCCAAAGTAGCTGTTTTATCCTTAGAATCCGCATAACCCACCTAGATGGCATAGACCTGGCACCCTTTCCGTATACATTTTACCAGTTGGGTTGCGGTTATTGGTCGAACCTGCATTGGTCGTTTAATTCCCTGCATTTCTTTCCTGGTTCCTTGTTGATCTCTAAAGTAGATAATCTTGGTTTTACAATCAACTAATGACCAGTGCTTTTCCAACCAGTCCATACCGATTAGAATGTCATAAGAGCCAAAGGGAAGCACGTTCAAGTCAGCCATTACTGGCTGACCTGCTATAGTGAAGGAGCAATCATTAACTTTGGCTATCACTCGCCTTTTGGCTCCTGTAGCTAATTTTACCAGCCATGGGTTTTTAAATTTAACAGATTGTAAATTACAACGTTCCACCACCTTTGGGCTCACATAACTTAGTGTAGCCCCGGGGTCAATTAAAACAACTATAGTAAGGTCTGAGATTTTACCTTCGAATTCGACCATGGTTCGCTGATATTCTGCCTGCCGGTCTTCCAAAGCCGCATTAATCCTGGGTACACTACGTCCAACTTCGCCGACTGTTGAGGCTTCGTGAATTTGGGATAACTGTTCAGTCCCCTTTCGCTGTGGACAGTTTTTAATGTAATGGGGTCCCCCGCAACCCCAACATTGCACCGGGGCCCTTGTTGCCCCTTCACTGTCCAACCTTGCTTGTTGTTCGCTGACTTTGGACTCATTTGCAGTTCTAAATTTGGACGTAGTTCTTGCTGCAATTCTGCTGTTTGGTCCTTTTCCATTCCCCTTACTTCCGTTGCTGCGATTTCCTTTGTTGTTTCCGACTGATTTAAAGCTCTTTTTCTCATTCCATTTTCTGCCAGCAGCTTCCCCTTTTTGCTTACTTTGTTGATAACAGATTATAGCCTTACGGATTACCTCATCCAATGACTTTGGATTGTCAAATTCAATTCTCTCCCGCATATATGGTGGTAAGCTACTAACAAATCGCTGCACCTTCGCTTTTTCCTCCCTTATATATGGCACGTAGCGGAGTAAGGAAGTAAAACGGGTGATGAATTCGTCCATAGTATGCTGCCCCAATCGCAAATCATGGAACTCTCTTGCCTTTTCATCGTAGAAGTGCTCAGTTAAATATCTCTCCTTAAAATACCTTTGAAAATTATCCCAAGTAATGGTCTGCTCAGTAACTCCTTTTACAATCTTCACTTCCTCCCACCATAAGGTGGCCTTTCCCTGTAATTGAAAAATAGCCAATCGTGCTTTAAGATTGTGGTCATATTCATAAAGCTAAAAATACTTGTTCATGTTGATTAACCATGCTTCAGCTGCTTCTTCTTATTCTCCGTCAAAATGTGGTGGCTTAATCTTGCGGAATTCTCCTTGCAGTTCCACCCTTTGTCTTTTCGAGGTTTGTTGTTCAAATGCATTATCGGAACGTTCCTCCTGCTCCTCCGATCTTTCGGGGGGTATATGATGGTTCTGTTCTTCGGACATTCTCTGCTATTCTGTACTAGGATTAACTGGTGGTTGATTCTGTCTGTTGGACAAACTTTTCAAAATTATTTCTTGTTCTATCGTTAATCGGGCATTGTCTTCTCGCAGTCGAGCCATCTCGTTCTTAAGCTCCTGTACTATTTCCAGAATTGCTTGATTTGTAATTCTGGCCTCTTCCCCAAGTTGCAACCACAGTTCTAGATTATTTTCGGGGCCAGGTACTCCCTGTCCCATCACAGGTCGTCGAGATGTATTATCTCCCCTCCTCATGCTGCAGTTCCCGGAACCCTGATCTTGTACTTCATCATAAAAAATTCAAGGGTAATAATGAGAAAGATCTTAACATACTACTAAATGTTTATACATTTTATACAGTGTCTCTATATATCATTTCTATCTTACCCAGAGGCCTCAATTCTGTAACTGGGCTCTGATACCACATGTCACAACCCTCTAAACCAAAGTAAATAAATAGCACCGGTAAATTTTTTTTTCTTAACTTTACATATTATGGATGGATGAATGAACCCATCGCCCATAGCGGAATGTAATGTGTATATATTTTAATATACCTACCCATCCGTTAGCCATAGCAAAATTTAATATGTACATTATTGTTTTTTAAATACTCGCCACCCTCGGCATATGAGTTAATCGTATACAGAACGATTATGCTGGCAACAATCCGTTAACGGATCCTATCTCTTTAATGTTGATTGTCTGAGAGGTGGACAACTGGTCCTGCCTCGAAACATTCCACCTTTGATCCGGACGTTGATCTCAGGAGTAGGTAGCCGGATTTATTATTGCAGGTAAGGTCTCGATCTCCTCGGGATTACTAATTTGATTGACGATGGAGATTCAATACACAAATCGAACGGTGATGGTTTCTCTTGCCAGCTATACAGGCGGTGTATAGGGTTTGTGAAACTGATTTGATAATCTTTCGAGGGCTCTGTTGTGCCGATTTTGGATATGGCGATTGTTCCTCTGACGTTTACCACAGATTTCGGTGTTAAGTTTCGTGTATGCCTTCTGTGCTGAAGGCGATGCGGACTTCCGGCATCCTGCTCTGAATCCCACTCATTTTATCAGGTAACCCATTTTCGTCTCACTATGATTTGATAATAGAGTTTGCAATGCTCTGATAAATATACTTCCGGTTTGATTTCTCATCCGTATCGGTTGCTTGAGCAGGGTTTGTTGATCTACGTGGCGGCAGGGGACTACAAGACCATTACTCCAGAAGTAGCTATTCTACAGGTAAGAACTGTGACCCCTGAAAAGGAATCTAGATAAATCAGACAAGAGCCAGAAGCGAGCTTTAATTTTTATCTTTTCCTGTCAGGTGGTTTTACCGTTTTCTATTGGAGGCATGATCCGTTATGGTATTTCCTGGCCAAGAAAACCTTCCATAGATCGATGCCATGGGCTCTGCGCTCATGGGTCCTCCAAAGGTTGTTGTGTTGTGTTCACGCCTTAAACAGGACTCCCAATCTTTTATTGTTACACGATAGTTGTATTTTTTGTGATGTAAAACTTCTGGTTATTTGATTTCTCTCTGGTACTGTATGGGAAACTTACTTGGCGAACCGCTGGGTTTTGGCAAGAGCAAATGGACTGTTGATTATGCTTTACTTCAGGGAAATACGTCTAGGCTATAATGGCATGTTGTCCAGACCTTAGCTTATTCCCCTATGTGAATCTAAAAGAATAAAAAAAATTATTTCCTTTCCTCGTCTGAAGGATAGAAATTTGGTGGAATATGCACTCCTCCTAAGTTATTCAAAAAATGTGTATCTACTTATCGAATGGATGATCATTATGTATTTTCCATTCAATATATGAATTATAATTTCAATGATTGATATGCGGTTATGGTTGGAATGGTTAAAATTTCTCTGCCTAAAGGAGAAGATGGGTTCGATCCCCGCTACCACCCTCACATAGGGAATATGAAAAAGAATTAGTTCATTTTGTTTGACGTTCTCTCCTCATCTTATTAATTCATATTATTTAGTTTTAATTATAAGTGGTGGAGAGCAATCCTTTTCCGGACCAATTTTTGTCTGGCGGAGACAAGATTTGAACCCGTGCGCCTTTTCAGAAGCATTTTGATATATGTATGAATATTTATATATTTGGTTATTCAGTACTGTTTATAGGTCAGCTCCGAGCGGATGTTTGGTTTTCTGAGTTCTTTCCTTTTATGAATAAACTCTGAGACTTCAGTTTACCTTGACGACCTTGTCGAGTCCCGGCAAGGGTTTGTTTATCTATTAATTATTGCATGATTTTATACTGGGAGTTGGATGTATTTAAACTGCCATTACATATGCTTAGATTATCTGTTAATCGTTGCATAGTTTTTTCACTGAAACGTGAATATATATTCTCGCTCGAACTGTTGTTCATATGCATATATTGTCCGTGGTTTTTATCTTAATGTGCTCGGCATTCGGAAATATTGGGTTACATTTCATTGTTTTTGTTCATATGTTAATGTCTCGTTTGCTTGATTCATTTACTAAATGCCGGTAAATGCAAGTTCTATGGGTTTCGCTATAGACTATACCCAGTCTATATGTTGCGAATTTTCTCTTTTATAGATGGTTTAACTATAGTATTTACATAGTTTCCCACATACTGATATCCGGGACCATTTCGAAGTATTCTCTGAATGTTTTACGGACCTCATCGAGCTTCCGTTGTTTTTACATTTGAATGAATAAATCTTGACCCTTTAACCAAGGGTTTATAAATGAACTTATCGGTTGCTATGGATTATTATACACTATTGCATAGTTACGTTAGCTTTCTACAGTCGTAGAGAAGAAAGTATGACTTATTACAGGGTAAAGCCTCTGTTGGTACAGTGACTGTGTGGAGAATCATTCACACATAGATCCCACAATTCTTGTTGTTATTCATTATTGTTCTACGCAGTTTGTCTGTTATCATTTTCTGTGTTTATTTATTTAGTTACAGATATGAATTTGATGGCTCCTTTCTTCTTTCTTTAATATGAAGACTTACTGTTCCCCTTCATTATTTGTTCGGTTTCTAAGGGATTCAGAATTTGAACGAATATCTAACCCAGACAGTTCTCTATCCAGGTTTAATTAAATGATCTGAGTCATTCGATGCTAATTTAATTTCTTCATTCCGGACAGAATATAATTGTTCTCTGTCGGATTTCCCGAAACTATCTTTCAGAATACTCTGCTACTTAATTTACAGCCTAAATGATATCTCTAAGGAGAATATGGAAGTTTCTCAGAAATATTAAAACTGTAACTGTACTTACCTGTATTACCACGCTTACAGTCTTCTGTGCTTCTCCAGAATGGAGAAAATTGCTCTGTTGCTTGTTCTCCTCCCAACCACGAGGTTAGTCAACCAGACTGAATCTCCCCCCAAGCTCATTTGCCAGACCACTGCCTTCGGCAAATATAATGCACCACTTGTGCCTCCTTACCAGACTTAGCACTCTCTTTTCTCCTTCAGTGCCTTCCTTTTTCCTGTCTGTTCCTTAACAACCCGGGCCTTTTCCTTTTTCCCATTTTTCTATGGGAAGAGGAAAAGCAATTAGGGTTTTCCCCTTACTTGCTGGCAACTGTTTTTTTTTTATCTGGCAAGAAAAGAGAATAACTTTCTCATAGAAAGTTACTATATGTAATTTACTCAATCCATATTCAACCTTTGAATTAATAATATTCTAATCATTTTTAAGAAAAACAATAATCTCTGTTCCATATTTTACCTACAATGGTAATAACAGAAGATTTATTCACATAAATTGTCTGGTCATTACAAATTATTTTTGAGATATATATACCCTTCTATCACATGAAAAAATATAAGATATAAATAGTAACTATAAATTAAGATCTATTTCACCATATAAATTAAAATAATAAATTTGTAACCATATCTTAATTTCATTAATAAGCACACAAAAAAATTTATACTTACAATATAACAAGACTTTTATCCATGGATATTCACCACCAATTTACCATGGATATTATTAACCATGCCATACCATTGGCCAATATGATGGTTCATGAATACCACATGCCCAAAAACCATCTCTCATTTCACAATCAAAATAATACTTACAATTAACAAGGCTTTTAACCATGGATACTCACCCCACCTTACCACGGATATTATTAACCATGCCATACCATGGGCTAATACCATGGCTCATCAATACAAACACATGCCCAAAATCCATCTCTCATTTCACAATCAAAACATTTTATATATTATTTTTTTAATTTAATTTTATTACTTGTTTGGGCCAAGAGACACTCTCTATCCCAATATGGAAGAAGTGTTGTAATGTTCAATGATACTATGTTATCTAAACATTTTGAGCCAGTGAAATTACATAAAAATAAAAAATAAAATTATTAATTTAAAACATTTTGACAAAAGTGAAATTATATAAAAATAAAAAATTATAAAAAAAATTAAAATTAATAACTAAACCAGCTTAGATCCATCTTAAGGGGATCAAATTTCTTGAAGTACAAATCTTCTTCAAATTTTACATAAAAGAAGTTTACACCTTAAGATATTTTTCCAAATACAACCCATAATCACCTAAACTTAGTTTTTCCAAATACCACCCATAATCACCTAAACTTAATAATTAGGCAACACTTTAGGTACTAAATTTCCCGTTTCATGGACACGTGGTAGATTTGAGTGCTTTCCGTCTCATGAACAGGTAGTAAAAAGCAGGTTCGAGAACACGACTCTACATTGTAGTCAGAGGCATATGGTGTGTTAGTGTGCCGTCTAAACCAAATGATATTATCTAAAGGAGTTGTCTATAATGCGACTTTTTGGAGATTCCGGTGACGGAATCCGCCGGAAGAAATTGAGGTTAAATCTTGATTTGTTGCAGTTAAAATGGTTTTTTAACTGCATATTTGAATTCAGCACCCTGGAAAACCCCTGGAACACTTTGATTGTGCAGAAACTAGCTATCAAACTTGCGATTCCAATAATTTACTGTCGGATTTTGACCGGAAAAAGCCACCGGAAAGGCTTTCAAAAAGTCGCGTTAAAGACAACTGCTTATCTAAATCATTAAATTAAAACTATTATATTTAATTCATCTGGACACAAAACATGAACTCATTTAGTCATGATTGGTTGGGTACATGAAATAAATATAATAGTTAGTTGAAATATAATTAAATATAATAAATATAATAGTTAGTGTACAGATGAATAATATAAGTTAGCTGAAATTAACTGCTAATTACTTTCAAAAGTAGCAAAGTGTTGGACATATCCTGAGCAAATTCAGGATATTATAATTTAAAGGTGCAAAGCTGCCTAACTTGCCTTTGGAATTTTGGTCGCCTAAGGCTCTATTTGATCTGGGGAACTCAATAGGCAAATTTATTTATGTTGACCCGTGGTGTAAGGGGGAAAGGGATAAGAGGGTGGCTTGACTTCTAATAGAGAAGCCATTCAAGGGCGAGTATCCAGAATACATTGACATCAACATGGATGGCAGACAGTTAAGACAGAGAATTGATTTTTGGGGCATCCCTTTCCGATGCTCACGATGCCATCGGACTGGTCACCTTATCAAAGATTGCAATCTTCGCCATATCAGGAGGAAAAAATACTTTTTTCACAGTCATCGGACGAAGGAGGCCTTACTTTTCTCCGAGGGCCATGGTCTCCCTCTTTCTTCTCCCGATTTTCACGATGCTGGCCTGTCCAAGGGTGATGTCCCCCCGCATGTATCTCCACACAGGCCCTCCTCATCTCACTATTTATGTCCTTCTCCTGAGCCTTTATCGGACATCCCCGTTCCCTCTCCCCCTGCCATGAATATACGGGATTTCAATGTTGGTTCCCACACCATTTTGATCGACTCATCATCTTCTTCCCCTACGCGACCATCATCCTTTTCCCCTTATGTATCGAAGAAGGGAAAGGAGCCGGAGGGCGCACCGACCCCATGTAATTCCCCCTCCGCTTCGCCTACAAATAATCCGGAGAGCGACATTGACTTATTCATACAAAGGAATCCCCTCGAATTTGAGCCTCTCACCATTCATAAGCCTCCTCGATCTACTCAACCTACCATCAGTCCTAACTCGGCCAAAAACATAACCGTCAGAAAGAAGAAGAAGGGTGACAGTCGCCATTTTCGGGGAAGGACGATTGCCTCAGATCTGGGCATTACTAATTTATCACTAGTAGAGGTACCTATCATGGAATCGGAAATCTCACAGCTTCTTAGAGCACGATTGGCTGGTGAACCTTCAAGGTGACCTTCCTCATCTCGCTGAATGTGCAGGGATTGGGCGTCCCCCATAAATTTCTGGCGCTCAAAAATTTCTTGCTCTCGGCACGTCCTAAAATAGTTTTCATCCAAGAAACCATGCACTCAAGTGCGGTGACCATTGCATATTTCAGAAAAATGTTTCCATCATGGTTCATGGTGGCCATTGGGGCCAATGGGATGTCCGGTGGTCTTGCTGCACTATGGGATCCCACATGGATCAAGGCTAGAGCTTTCAAATGTTGCGCGGGTATCATGATTTCTGGTTCGGTCCGAGGTCATGCCAATATTTTAAATCTTCTTAATGTTTATGGCCCTTGCAGGAACAGGTCTCCTTTCTGGGAAAGGTTGTTCGCGTCTGAAATTTTAGAAATGTACTCTTTGTTGATAGCAGGGGATATGAACTTCATCCTCAGCCAAGATGAATGCTGGGGGACAGGCAGGAAGAAGGACCCTCTCTCGGACAGGATAAGAATGGAGCTTTTAATCAAGAACCTTGTAGACATTTATCCGGAAAATATGGGGCCGACTTGGGAAAATGGCAGGAATGGCTCGGCATATATCGCTAAGCGGATTGACCGCTTCCTTATCAAAGCAAATATCATTGAGAATTGGGGCCTCCCATTATCCTCCATTGCTAACGTCTTCTTGTTCGACCATAAGCCCATCCTTCTTGAATGGCGGTCTCATCAAATTAGGAAAGAATATTATTTTAAATTTAACAGGATTTTTCTTGAAGATAGCTCCTTCAATGACGCCATTACTAAGAAATGGAGGGAGCTGAAAGGTTCTGAAGATGCTGTCTTCTTAACCTTTCGTGAAAAGATTCATATCCTCAAAAAGACTACAAAAGAGTGGCAACATCATAAGGTTATTCAGGACAAACAGGAGCTCTTGCGCATTCAAAGGGCAATGGATGCCATATCATCGTCCTCCCCAAATTTGATGTCTTTTGACAAAAGGAGGTCTTTAAGGGCACTTGAAAAAAGGATGCATCATCTCCTTAATATAGAAGAAGCTTCATGGCGTCTCAAAAGCCGTGCTTTGTGGCTCAAAGAAGGAGATCGAAACACAAAGTATTTTCAAAATTTTGCCAATGCAAGGAAAAGGAGGAACGCTATTTGGAAGATTGATGACAGCCGTGGGGGGTATTATTACTCTCAAGAGGATATTACAAATGAAGCTTGCAGGGTCTTTAAAGAACAATACAAAAGGACGCCATCTAATGCGAATGATATGGTATGGGCTGCCGAGCATTTCCCTGTCATGTTTGATGACTCATCTTATGAAAATTTCATCAAGCCAATTATAGAGGAGGAGCTTCTTGCTGCCATGAAGGCATCCAAAAAGGACAAAAGTCCGGGCCCTGATGGCTGGCCCATTGAATTTTTTTTGCACTTCTATGAGCTGTTCAAGGTCGACCTGCTGCACATGGTGGAGGCATCTCGTATGTCTGGATCCGTTCACCCTGCATTATCATCTACCCTCATTGCTCTCATTCCCAAGAAGTCGGAATCAACATCATTTCAGGATTATAGACCAATAGCTCTATGCAATTCCCTGTTCAAAATTATTACTAAAATCATAGCGGAGAGGCTAAAACCGGTTCTCAATCGCTTCATTACCAGGGACCAACATGAATTTTTAAAGGAAAGGAATATATGGGATGCTGTGGCGCTGACACAAGAATGTCTTTTCTCTCTAAAGTCTAAAAATATAAAGGCAACAATTCTCAAAGTTGCTTTAAAAAAAGCATATGATTGTGTTGATTGGGGTCTCCTGAGGATCATCCTTGCCAAAATCGGTCTACGCAGGAATGGCATTGAATGGATCATGGCATGCGTAGAGAACATAAACTTTTCGGTCATAGTCGATGGGTCTCCTTCCCCCTTCTTCAAAGCTGAGCGCGGACTCCGACAGGGATGCCCCCTCTCTTCGCTGCTGTTTATTTTGGTCATGAACACACTTAGCATTCAACTAAAAAGAGCTGAAAACGGTTTCTGTTTCCGACCTCTAAAGATGGCAAAATATTTTTACTTATCTCATAACCTTTTTGTCGATGACATTCTTGTTTTTGCAATGCTTCATAAGGCGTCCTGGCTATGTCTTTTCACCATCTTTGACAGGTTTCAATCTGCTTCTGGTATTTGTATCAACAAAGATAAATAAAAAATATATCACAACGACACAGACATGGATACGACCTCCTGGATAGCCTCTATCTTTGGTATTGAAGCAGTGTCTATCGACTGCGGTATGAAATATCTTGGCTTTAACCTAAAACCAAAGGGTTACAACAAGGAGGATTGGTCATGGCTCTTGGACCGATTTTATACCAGAATTTCTGGATGGGAGTCTAGGTTCCTATCAATTGCAGGGAGACTGGTTCTGATACAGGCAGTATTGTCTCAGCTGGCTATATATTGGGCGCACTTATATCATCTTCCAGCGACCGTCATTAAAAAGATGAATTCTTATTCTGCTAATTTCCTATGGGGGGGGAAATCATATCAATCCAAATATCACCTGGTAAAGATGGACTCCATCACAAAGCCAAAACAGTCGGGAGGATGGGGTCTTCTAGACATGAGAAGGATGGGTAATGCGCTGTTGGTCAAATCTTTCCTTCGCGGTATTTATGGAACTGGGCCATGGTGCAATTATATTAGAAGGAAATATCTTCAAGGAAAATGTATAGAATATTGGTACAGAAGGAACGCCCTGGGAACTAAGAAAGGCTCTGCCATTTGGTTAAGTTTTTGCAGGAACAAATCCTTCATATTGAGGAATTTTCGCTGGAGGCTTTATACTGGGGCTAATGCATTCATTGGCAGGGATCTCATTCAGGATGACTTAATCTCTCATCCTCAACATGATCTGGTCGCGTATCTCAATTTCAGAGGCATCTTCACATGGGAAAGTCTTATACGCTCCTGGAATAACTCTTCGCCGGTATGGGTTGAGGCTTCGGAACTTTCCCTGCCTCCACACTTCCGTTCCATGTGGAACACGTTACGCATAGTTCTAACAGGTTTTCCCATCAGAAGGTCGGAATGCAAGGACATCCTGGTATGGAAGCTGCCACGGGGCCCTCTTCCTGTCTGTGTAAAGGACATTTATGTTGCTCTCTATCTGGAGTCTGAACTCACAACACAGCCAATTTTTCCTCCGTCTTTTTGGAAAGTTGCCTGCCCCACCAAGATGATTCTTCTATCATGGCTCATTTTCTGGAACAGGAATCTCACGTGGGAGGTTCTGCAGAGGAAGGGCTGGCATGGTCCTGGACGCTGTGTATTTTGCAGGGTTGCTGAGGAATCAAATTTCCACATGTTCTTTCAATGCCACACGACTCTTCAAATCTGGTATGAACTGTCTTTTTCCATGGATTTCCCTTACACTGTCTTTTCTTTTGTACAGGAAGGCATCTTATGGTGGAGTACTCAATCTACTGCTCGACGCTCTTTGTTTCACATGGTTTGTTGGCACATCTGGAAATGGAGGAATAACTCCATTGTCGACAACATACGACGGCCTGTGTCTTCCATTTTGCATTGTGTCACAGATCTTTCGAACAGCTTGGGGATATAGGTTCTGCTCTTCTATGTGATGTATCAAGTTATGATTGTGTTCTTCCTTTTTTATGATCACCTTGTCATTCAGGATGCACTTTCATATTTCTGCACATGTGAATCTCCATACTTTTCTCTTGATTGTGCATTCGCGCCTATCATGTTTCATATGGATATGTAATTGCGTCTTTCATACATCTGCGAGCTTTGGGCTTTTATCATCCATGTTCACGGTTTATCATATAAACCAAACATATATTATAATCATACATCTATATAATAATATTTGATTTTTCTACTTTAAAAAAAAAGATCAGACTGACATGATGCAACAAGTGAGCAAACCATTAAATAAGTAAAGGCATTCAACCTATAAATTAGAAAAAAAAATAAAAATTATACCTTCCAATAATATGTGAAATATAATTTCTAGAGGAATTTGTGCGAGCATTGTGATACGACTGCAATCGTAAGTCTTGTTCCGTAAGTCATGCTCAAAGGGAAATGGTTAATTAGATAAGATTTTCGACATGAAAGCCTAAGTATATTTAAAATACTTAAAATTTCTATAAACGTAGTGCATATTTTGTGAAAATAATTACACAAAATAATTATTTTGATAATTATAGTTAATTATAGTTTATGTTTTTGGGTGGTTTATTCCTGGTGAAATGGGGTTCAAATCTTTTTAAGAAAATGCAATTTTATGGTATTGGAAGTTTCATTAATTTCACTTTTCCTGCGATATGGCGTTATTTTTTTCAATCTTGCATTTTTTTATTATAAACATTGTTCATATTTTCTGTAACACAAATTCTTTTTCATTAATTCTAGTTACATTTTTTTGTTAAATTATTTTTGATTTATTTTGTTTTTGGAGTGATTATGATTTTTTAATAATAATTAATTAGCTGTATAAATTTAAATACGTTAATGAACACTAAAAAATATAAACTAATTTATGTAATATCAAAACAACTATTATGATAAATATCAAAACACTTATGGATAACATTTCACATTATTAAATTACAAAAAAAATTATAAAAATTTAATTAAAATTATAAATTATTATTATTATTATTATGATATAAATTAATATTTATATTTAAAAAACAACTTGTACAGTATTCTTAACCATGGAGATTCACGTTGGCTTTATAGGTTCTGTTACAATACCATGGATAAATATCATGGCTTATCAATATTATATGTCCAATAAACAATGAGTCATCAATCTTTGTTACAATACTATGGATAAATATCATGGCTTATCAATACTATAGGTCTAATAAACCATGAATCATTTCATATGACATTTTTTAATTAATTGTTTAATTAAAAAATGGAAAAAAGGGCAATATACTTTGGATATAAATCTTAACATTTGATTTTTGTATACAACTAAGAATATTTTAAAATATTTTGTGCAAGTTAAATTCACCTAATAATTATTGAGAATTAAATTAAAACTACGAAAGCCTTATTTCAAAATAGACACATTCCTCTGTGTTGTTTTGTATTGATTGACCTCAATGTCAAAAAATAGCAAATGCTTCAAACTAATAATTACATCGTAAGGCGTTTACCTTGAGAAGAACTCCCCTATGTTCTTAGGGTGTTTCCCTTTGAGAAAAACGCCCCTATGTGCCATTGTGTATTGTATTGCACCATTGATTTGATGTGTTGGATGATTAAAAAAATTTGTTATTGGATCATCATAAGGAATTACAGTAAACTATGCACTGGAAGTTCGTTACAGTAACGACCCATGCTACTCTAAATCCTGAGAGACAGTAAAAGGGTGGGAAGGGATGTTTCCCCTAGCTTGCTTAGGCATTGTGGAGTCTCCCCATCATAACCCCCTTCATAGCTGTGGCTTGCCTGGGGAGGGATCTCTTCCTATTCTTCTAGTTCTGATTTTTCCCAACCCCTTGTTTTCCAATGGTGACGATGTAGGCGTTGTTGTTGCGCCCATCTCCTAGTTTGTTGCCCATTCTTTTGTGTTGTATAGAATCGAGGAGTGGGTAGCTCCATATTTTGTGGTGAATTATAATGGGAATGCAGCTGTTCGACCTCATGGTTATCAGACTCTTCCTTATGAAGAAATCAATGTGATGAATCTCATCAACAAGGTGGTTGGTTCTAAAAATTTGGGAGGGTTGGGAATGTTGGCATTGTTGGAAATAATACTGAGAGGGGGGGGGGTGAATCAGTATTATCAAACTCTTATCAATTTATACAAATATTTTCAGATCTTCCAAACTTATAATTTAATTTATTCTGCAGGTGTTTGTCATTAATATGTATGTGAGAACCATAGAATAATGAGCAGGAACACAAAATAGGCAATCACACCAAGGAACACAAGATGTAAGGTGGAAACTCAATGTGGGTGAAAACCACCTGCTGCAATATGTCTCTATCTTCTTTCAATTAGAAACTTCTTTTACAATGATTTTGTACTGGTGCAGTCCTTTACCAGTATGCAGGCTGCAACCTGCAGAGAGCTACAATCCTCTCTCGTTTTCCAGTCTCTCCTGGAAGGGAGCTACAACCCCCTTTGCTATTTTTTTCTTCTTTAAGGACCACGTTTCATTAATTTTCAAACTGAATCCATGGACATCAAATAATCAACAAGTACATATGAGTCAACCAAACTCCTTATACAATCAACCAATGAATCACCCAATTTCTCAGAATGCTGTAAACAGAAAGGCAATACCAATAAACTAAACCCAGAACTCTACAGCAAATAGATAAAAAAGGTAGCCAACGAATACTTCAAGGAAAAGTCTGCAACTTGACCAATATAAACCTGCAGATATCCGCAGCTCTTCTGTGTCTAAACTGCGCAGATCCGCACCTGATCTTTCTTGTGCTCTGCGTACTTTTGCTCAAATCCGCACCTGCACTTTTTGTCTGTCAACGTACCTCCGCACTGTGTCTTCTTCTGTGCTGTGTACCTCGCACTGCGCCTTCTGCTTCTCTGCGTACCCCACGCACTACACCTTCTTCTTCACTGCGTACCCCGCACTGCGTCTTCTTATGCGCTACGTACCCCTGCACTGCGTACCCCCAGACTTACGCTGTGGATCGCCTGCGAACTTCTGATTAAGGCCAAATTTAACAGTCCTCCAATGTGCCACAGTCTGTCAGATCCACAGATCTGTTCATGCGCCCGAGAGATCATGACCTATCAATAGATTCGCCTTAAGTTTTCTCCTTGATTTAGATCTAACTTTTACAAACCAATCACCCAAAATTTCAGATCATAAGATATTCAAATTTCCCAAGTACTTAGCCAAGTGATCTCCTTTCCTTTCTATAGGCAAGCCTTTCCTCAAACCATGGTCCAAAACCATAGGTATTCAATACTAGGAACCCAATACCTTGGATCAATATTTTTAGATGCAAAACCACGGACCAAAACCATAGGATCAAATATGTCGGGCTAAACACCATGGACCATTCATAAAGATTTCCACGTGCACGCGCTTTTCTGCATTAGGGCGAGTGAAACTGGGGTCCGTACCTTCTGAATGGAGCACCTGCGTGTATGTCCACACTTCTTGGTCGACGTACCTGCGGGTCCGCAGATTTTCTTAGGATCACTTGCGGGTATCTCATTTTCAAAGATTTTGAGTGCCTAAACTGAGATCTGCCACATGAGTGAGTTGCCATCAAGTACAACACCTGTACCATAGAGCCAAACTAGAATCATAATGCCAACACTATATATACCATAAACAAGGGCTCAACGTCACATTTGAAGTGACACATCCATTGGCTCTTCAAGTTGGCCTACTTGACAACCAATAATTACTAGTCAACTTCAAAAATTCATATCTCTCTAACGACAACTCGGATTCAGACGATTTTCATTGCATTGGAATCATCTTTCCAAGCACTATTATCCTCATCCATCACATGTCGTAAATCCATGATCGTTTTGTCCCAAATCACGATGGGTGCGAAAACCCCATACTTGGGTTCCAAGCCCACAAGCTGCCCTTGTGGCACTTTGTCCTCCAAACCCTAAACCCTAGGGCTTGGAGTACCTCCCAAGCTACACAAATCAATAGTTAAGAGTCTTAGAATATGATTTTGGCTTGAACTTAGATTATGAGTAAGATAGACAAAAATAGATCATCAATGCAAAATCCAATGTTATTATTTCTATTGCAAAGGTCCAACCAAAGGAGCTTTAAGAATATGAGAACATTTTCCACTTGCAAATTAAGACCACTACATTTCATTGTTGATAGTGGTAACTAGAAGAAATTGATCTTAGGTGAGGTTGTATTACATCTCATTCAAGGTTGTCAAGAAGTTGAATTTGAAAATGATGCCATAGATTCAACCATACATTATCAATTTGTGATTCCATGGATAATAAATTCACATCACTAAACAATGTCACTTACACTATGAAATCCATCCCTTTGAATATGAGGCAATATATGATGTTGTCTTACTTGAACTTTGTGATATTAATCTAGGACAATGATATATGTGGAAGTGTCATGCTATTTATGAGGCTATGCCTCAATTTTATTGTTACTTTGAGAGGATAGCTCTATAGGATAGTAGAGGTAGCTTTGACTATCGTAGGCTCTTTGATTATATAACTTAGCAATGTAAGTATGTAATCTCTTATATTGGGAGGTTTGCCGTTTTCACGGTTTAGACAAAAAATGATTAAGAGATCATTGCCATTTCTAAGGCCTCCTACATGATAACAAATGTAAGTTCACAAGATAATGGAAGAATACATAGATATCTTCATCTCACCCATGGCAGGTATCTTTGCATTATCTAGTAAAATGTAATTGATTTGAAATTTTTTACCCCTCTACCTAATGATTTGATATATAGACACTCTCTTCTAAAGAATGAAGTGATCAAATGATAGATTCAAGAATTAACACAAAAAGGAAACACTTGACCTAGCTCCTCACCTTATAGGAGCCTATTTATGTTGGTTCAAAAGAAGGATGGGACATGCCAGACTGTGTATTTATTATAGATCCATTAACTAAATTGTAGCATACCTAGTCCCTTAATACCTAATTAAGGATGTGGGTTACCAAATTTTCATCTTTAGCTCATCAAGAGCTCTATGATGATATACAATTGATCCCATTCCGAGTCAAGGACACCAAGATATGACCCTTAGAAACATCTTGTTCTAGAGCCATGTTAGAATGTCCAGACATTTGACACATGGTAGATGACATGGCTACTAATGCCATGTGTGACCTTGAGGGCGTGCCTTACTGGCATAAGGGCCAACTGGCCATGCCTTGTTATTCCTTACCTTCCTCATGAATTACTTTCTATTTGTTTATTTATTTATAAAATTTTTTCCCATAACTATTGCTTTATTAATTCATATCCACTTTAAATAATCAAGCCAAATTCTTTTTTTCCCGCTTTAAATAATAAACCAAATTCTAAAAAAGATAAATATTAATTTATTACCTACTTCTTCACTTTATTCACCCTAAACTTTATCGTTTACTATTTACATTTAAGTCAAAATACATAAATGAATTTTCCAAACATATATTATTTTAATACTCCCTTTTGTCCCCACTTCCAAACGGAGTTGTCTATAATGCGACTTTTTGGAGATTCCGGTGACGGAATCCGGCGGAAGAAATGAGGTTAAATCTTGGTTTTTAGCAGTTAAAATGGTTTTTTAACTGCATATTTGGATTCAACGCCCTGAAAAACCCTTGGGAGCCATTGATTGTGCAGAAACTAGCTATCAAACTTAGGATTCCAATGAATTGCTGCCGGATTTTGACCGGAAAAATCTGCCGGAAAAGCTTTCAAAAAGTCGCGTTATAGACCACTGCCTTCCAAACTATTACCGTGTCTACCTTATGCAAGTGTGGAGGGATATTTTCAACACTTTTCACCTGCATGATTTAAACTTAGCCAATTTCATTTTTCCAATGATTTGGGCACAGGGAAACTTTAAAAGACTTCATGTAACCCGTAACCAGATTTTAGCATCAACCATTTTGCACCCTCATTTACACGCTGTGCAAAATGCACTACTTATGCTTTGTGTATTTTCTTATTACGAGGGTTGTGGGCATGGAAAAACTCCCCCGCAAAGGCCATGATTTCCACGTTGTGCAAAATTCACTTCCCACGCTTAGTGTATTTTCTTAATATGAGGGTTGTGGGTATGGAAAAATCCCATGGAAAGGCTTAACTTGGCATGGATTATCCCATAAATCATATAGTATTAAAACAACAATATGAATATTTTTTCCATCACAAAGTAAGTCAACAAGAGACAAGTAGAAATTTACTTCATAAATGTAAATCCACACAAATTCTTACGGGTAAAACAAGAAAAATACATTTCAACACACTCCCTTCTTTTATGTAGTGAATAAGAAAAGTCGAAATTTACTTCATAAATGTAAATCCACACAAATTCTTACTGGTAAAACAAGAAAAATACATCTTGACACACTCCTTTCTTTTATGTAGTGAATACCCCTTTCCCACAAAAAAAATAAAATAAAAGAGAACAAATTTTCGGCCAAATGTGAAGAATGTCTAAATCATATTCTAATGCTTAGAATTAGAATAATTACCATATAAAATATTTCCAACATTAAATTTGATAAATTCTTCCAATTTGATAATTGATGTGAATTTAAGTCTCATTATATATTTTAAGCTTGATATTTGTCTTGCATACATATAAGTAGCTTTATTTCTTCCCATATTACTCATAAAGGAAATAAAACTAAAGAAAATCTAATGGCCAAGATAATTAATAATTTCTCAGCACAAGCCATATTATGCCTTAGCTTCTCCTAATATCTTAGTAAGGCATTAAGACATTCAACCCAGTAAAATTTAGGATTCTACCTAGGGGAAAGAGAGTACATGTTACACCAACTAGAATTTCAAGAGATATTCAAGTATCATGTTACATCTTTTACCTACACAAAATATAATTTTTAGGTTCATAATAGTCTAAAAATGACTTTTAAACTTTGTGATACTCAAAGCCTCTTTAAGCTCTCCACTTTAAACATGCAATATGCCTCATGGTTGTACCAACAAATACTCACCAAATACTAGTTTCAAAGACTCTAAAGGCCCCATTTTAAATTTACAACAGACCTACAAGCTTCATGAAATTGTCAACGATTTTTTTATTCCATTAATTCATAATATGTTTTGTGAAGACTTTTCCAATAGAGTTTTCACTATAAAACATGGACATTCCAAGCATTACCCACATTAAAAATAATAATTGCATTCATATATTTACACGTAACCCTTTCCATAGGAAACATTCAACCATTTACACCTAATATAAAATACCTACATAGCACTAGTTATAAAACAATGGACATCAACATCATTTTATTAACAATTTTTTTATACACTTATCTAATTCAAGTGTCTTGTTGGGAATTGAAGAAGGGAGAACCAATCTATGTGCAATGTCCCTTAAATTGTGTCTCTTCTCTTCCCTTTTCCTCTCTGTCTACTTACCCATATGAGCATTGTTGCTAGTGGGATAGCTTGGGGCTCTCCTTAGGTTGCATGGTCAACTCTTGGAAGCTTATGTAAGGGTACATAGCCCATACTTTGGTTTGGTACCACACCCCTGTCCCTCAATTCTCTCATAATTTCTAGTAGTTAGTAGCCCAACTATCAAATCAAGAAAAACAAGACAATTAATTTTAGGAAGATAGGAAATTTCCCAATTCCCTCACAACTTTCCGTTAGAATTTTCGCTTCCAAGCACTACAACCTATGCTAGCTGTCCTCTCCTCTAGTACAATATATACATTTAAAGGAATATTTACATCATGATAATGTCTGGTTTGGTATGTTTATTGATTATCCAATAATAGTAGTCTTAATTACATTTACAAAATATGGGTAATTAGAAGAGACATTACAATTCCCCTTAAAGGAACATATTCCTCGGTGTTCCACTATTTGTAGAACTTAATTATGTATATCAATGAAAATGGAATTCCCTTTCATGGCCTCTTGTAGCTCCCATGCCACTTCATTTTCTCCTAAGTGCTTCCATCAAATCTTGACTTGCATGATGACTTGATTCTGGAGGATACCCTCCCTCTTGTCAAGTATATATTGGGGTTCTACCCAGACTCATTCTTATGGTTCCATCTATATGAAATCCCAATCAATGATATGGTTTAGTTGTATAGAATTCTTAAGCAAGGATATATGAAATACATCATTTGATTTTATGGTAGAAGAAAGGGCAAACCTGTATGCTACTAGCCCCACTCTCCTAAGATATCAAAGGGCCCACAATAAAGTACTAACTTCATGCATGATCCCACTTTCAAGGAAATTCTCTTGGGTTTGATTCAGAGATACTCATGCTTTCCTATTCGAAACTCAAGATTTTTTCTTTAGTATAAATAATTCTTCTATCTATCTTGAGCCATTTTGTTTTATTTTGGTGGAATCCTACTCCATTTATTTTAACATGTATGGATCAAGTGTGATTCTATCAACTGGATTATTCCTGATTATATTTAGTGGCTCTTGATAGCCATTGTTGTAAGAAAAATCCACTATAGGTAAATATTCTTCCCACCTTTTGGGAGGATGCATAACATGCATTCTTAACATGTCTTCCAAAAATCACATTACTCTTTCTATTTGTCCATCTCTTTGTGGGTGGTAGGTTGTAATAAATTCCATTTCCATCCCAAAACCTGCAAATGAATCCTTCCAAAAATTTGAAGTAAACTTGGCATCCCATTAAATATGAGCTTCTTGGGAATGCCATGTAACTTGGAATTTATTGCATAAAAATATGGGTAATTTCAATTGTTTTATGGGTGAACTTAACAGGAATAAGGTGAGATACCTTGCTCAAATTATCTACCATCACCATGGCTACATTACGCTATTTAAGAGTTCTTGGTAAACTAGTGATGAACTCCATAGATTTGACTTCTCACTTCCACTCTAAGTTTTGGATGTAATAACCTAGTTGGGTCTTTGTTTCACCTTAACTTGTTTTAATTCAAAACATTTAGCAATATGTTCAACTATATTTCTCTCCATCCCGAGCCAATAATACAATTTTCTAAAAATTGTTATCATCTTTTGGTAACTTGTGTGACCAGAATAATGCCTCTTATGGAGTTCATCCATTATGAGCCTCTTCAAATTTTTCAAATTTGGTATGTACATTATTCCCTAGTACATCATTAAGTTATCTTTTATTAGTTGATATCTTTCTCCCTTTAACCGCTTGGGCTCTTGCTTCAAGCATCAACTTGCTGTAGAATTTCCTGTAGATTCACAAGCTCATGCAATGTACTAAAGCAAAAGACAAGAATCTACTTCTACTTTCAACCAGTAGAAGCCAATAGATTGATGAAAACAATATGAACAAGAAGAAGATAAATAAATGACACATAACACAATAAGTATCTGTGGAAAGCCTCAGCTGAAAACCTCCACTATTTGTATTGCATTAAATCAGAAATCCAAGATGATAATACAATGCTTGTTCTCACGAGGAAAATCCCAACACTCAGTGTGATCAATCTCCTTGCTCATAGGTAAGTTCAAGCCAATCTCTATCCTCTTTTGCTGCTCTCCAAGCCCCTGATTCCTTGCGCAATTCCTATGGATGAATAACCCATATTAATGGGAATCCAGTGCTTCAAAAACTGTGCAATGTAAACTAGGCACAATTCCTGATTGCATGCATGATCTATACAACTCAGTAAATCATACAACTGATAGTACATTGTCCGTACACTCTAGCCTCAACTGGGTCTTTCTTAGTCTCGACATGCATAAATTTATGATGAGGGAATATTCAGTTAACTAGAGTGACACTTGTGGATGCACTAGTGCATCAACTGACTATTAACTCTCTATTAGTTCCACAAACAGTTTGGAATTAATTTAACTGAACATAACTTAGTAAACTAAGTTATCTAATTACAACCCACAATTAAACTCATCCTGGACCCCTAAAACTTAGGGATAACATATACATGACTTCCAAAAGACTCCCAACTCGAAATTCCTAGGTTAACTAAGTCGAGTTAACTTAGTTAACTATTACAAGTTGCTAAGAGAAAAGAATTACAATTTTAATTCACAATTTAATTCAAGGACAAATTAAATTAGAATTTCTGGATTCTATTTTTAACATTTCTTGTTGCTATTTTCAACACTTACATGGTGGAAATGTTCATCACCTTGAATCGCTCTTCTAATTATTTCTTTTAGATCTATCTCACATGTACATGTGTATCATTCGTGTGCTCCAGACGAGCACATTTTCCATTCAATTTTATTTACCTTTAATGTGCTTGATTTCAAAATCAAACTCACTAATAAGGACCATCCATCTAGATTGCCTAGCATCCAGTATGGGCTAGTCAAACAAGTATTTTCGAGAACTGTAATCTACCATCAACATGAATTTCCTTCCAAGAAAGTAGTGTCTCTACATTTTTAAAGCATGCATGATGGATTACGTAATTCTACTCATGCTCATTTAGCTTCTTGGATTCATAGCTAATTACATGCCTATCTTGCATGAGGACTCCATTGAGCCCTTCCTTGCAAGCATCTGTACACACCAAAAATCTTTATCTAGGGCCACAATCTTCAATATGGGGCTTTGGTTTGGAGATTATTCAACTATTCAAAGGTCACTACACACTCTAATGTCCCATTAAAATTTACTTATTTAGACTTTTTGAAGTGCTTTGATTAGATCCTTGAATAAATCTTATGTAATACCCTACCAGTCCCGTAAATGACCTTATTTCTGCTATATTTCTAGGAACAAGCCATTCCATAATTTCCTTGAACTTTTCATGGTCAATTTCCACCCCTTGTTTTAAAATAACATGACCCAAAAAATGTACTTGGGATTGGAAGAAGTCACATTTGTTGAGTTTAGCATACAGTTTGTTCTCCTGCAACACTTGCAACATAATCTTGAGGTGTTCTTCATGCTCCTCCTTGGTCTTTGAGTACAATAAAATATCATTAATAAAAGATAAAACAAATTTGTTATAATACTTGCTAACAATGTTATTCATTAGGCACATAAAAGTGGATGGTGCATTTGTGAGTCCAAATGGAACCAAAATGAACTTATAGTGCCCATACCAAGTTTTGAATACAATATTGTAGATATTCTCATCCTTGATTTGAACTTGGCAATATCTAGATCACATATATATTTTTGAGAACACCGTGGCTCCTCTTAGCTAATAAATCATATAATTAATCCTAGGCAATGGATACTTGTTTTTAATAGCCATCTTATTAAGATGTATGTAATTGATGCGTAGCCTGAGGGTGTTGTCCTCCTTCTTGACAAATAGCACTAGAGCTCCCTAATGAGATACGCTGGGTATGATGTACCATTTTTACAACATTTCCTTCAACTAAATTTTTGGTTCTACTAGTTTGGGAATGCTCATTATTTACGATGCTCTAGACATAAACGCGACCCTTGGAGTGAGTTTTATGGAGAAATCGATGTCCCTCTTAGGAGGTAATATGGGTATCATTTTAGGAAATACATATTTGTATTGTAGTATGGGTTGGGCTTATTCTTTTATCTTAGTGTCCTCAATTGAACATGTCACTTGTATGAAATACAATTGACATCCATTTCTACAACACTTTGATTGCAAAGCTAAACTCTATCTTATGGACACAGGATTTTGTACTCAATACAATAACGTTTGTTTTCCTTCATCATACTTGCATTCTAAATTTTTATTATAGTAGTCCAACTTGGCCCCATGTATTGCCAACCAATCCATGCCAATAAATAAGTAATACAACCCCAAAGGAAACACGTTTACACTAGAACATGTAAGCATCACACACATCTCAAACTGACATGATTTAACAACCTCATTTACCTTTCATTTGGTTTTGATATCTAATTGAACCAACCATGACTTTTCATGTTGCTTTATCTATAAAACACAAGCTTTGACACTTTGTCGTGTAATATAACTAAGGTTAGAACTGGAGTAAATTAAAATTGAAATAACTTGTTTGGAAATTATACCTTCCATCTCCATCACTTAAGCTTGGAGGTAGGCTTTTCTATTTCCTATAGTTGCATAAATATAAGGTATCCTTATGCCCATGTCATTGAAAATTTTAGCCTCTTAGATGTTGTACACTCTTTGGATGCTTTGCTTTTTATGTGGGCAGTCCATCAATAGGTTTTCTTTCACCCAACATTTGAATGCATTTTTTTTTGTTTCCACCCCTAAATTTGTTGGTTTAGATGATCTATCTGTAGGTTTTAACCCCGTACAGAAATTACCTGCATACGAATTCTAAATCACAAGAAAATAAAAATGCGAGAGCATAACCCATAAAACACATATACACAGAGATTTCCCACTGGATCTCAACACCGAGACTACCAGCTTGATTTTTCATTATATTCCTTTCAATGTTACAATACATATTTATA